>SAUE01000026.1:17069-36103 GCA_009724625.1 Deladenus siricidicola
AGCTAGTTTCAAAAAAGATATGCTTGTTTGTGTTCATTCAATAATAATATTTAAAAACACGTGTTGGGGGGGGGGGTTTACGGAATATTGCTCAAACAATTCGCGAATACATACATATGTACGTCATGTGGTGGAACAAATCATTTTTAAGTCTTTCTAATTTTCTTTTTCAAACAAATCGAACTTTTTTCTAATGTTTTTCCTACCTTTGCCCCCATTTTAAAAAGAATACATAATAACATATTTACATATACATATGTAATGTTACATAATTGTTCAATCAAAATTCAGACAAAAATAATCATTTCAGAAGTGAGACCAAAAACGCATAACGCCAAACATATGCATTATTGGTGCAAAATAGTGCCAAAAATGAATAACGCCGAAAATGCATTCTTTAAGAATTTATTTTTTATTTTTTACGATATTTTTTTTGCAAAATTTTTCCACAAAAATCTCAAAATTTTCGAAAATTATGTCTTCGAAGAATTGTCAATAAAAAAACAAAAAAGACGGAAAATCGAAAATTTTTACACCCCTGGAGGTATGTCGAGTACAACGTGAACAGTCAAGCTGTTCATGTTAAAGTGAACATTGAAGCGTAATTATAATACATAATTGTGAGAAATTAAAAGCGATTTTTTGTAATTATGCATCAGCAGCAATGAAACGTGTGTCCCCGAAAAAAATCGACCCCTGATTTTTTTTGTCATTTTTCGAAAGCCCCAGTTTGAATTTAGGTAAATTTTGCTAATTTTTCATTACTTTTACACCATTTTTACTAACTACGGTATATTTTTCTCATTCAATTTTATACTGTTCGGAATGTTTGTTATGTCATTCGATGTGCTTTTTGATGCTCTTTCAGTTAAATATAGAATCGAATGTCTCTGTTCATTTTTTGAACTTTTTTTGGCAGGAATTCAAAATTTCAAATTAAAACTTCTATTCTACACTGTTTGTAAACGAAAAAACATATTTTTTGATGAAAAACATGGTTTACCATTACTGATGTAGACTTTGTTTACATGTTTGATTACGACAAAATCTAGATTACAGTAAAATATACCGTAGTTAGTAAAAATGGTGTAAAAGTAACGAAAAATTAGCAAAATTTACCTAAATTCAAACTGTTCAAACAGCTGTAATTTTTGTAGTACACACCGTTTTTAAATTTTTAAAAATTAAAACGGTGCAGAATTGCATGGGCTTTCCGATAAAACACATTTCGAGAGCGCAACAAAGCTGCTAAGGGATGATTTGGCGGAAAAACTGACGGAAATTCAAATTTCAATTTTTGAATTTGCGCCTATTAATAATTCCGAAAGAGCTTCGGAAGACGCGTCGAATGGCATAAAGTTCATTTTGAACGGATTAAAATTCACCGAGTTATGGCCATTCTCAGTTTTTTCGAAAAAATCACAAAATGCTGAGGTTGCAATTTTTGAAAGGCCATATCTCAGCAACCAGTTAACCAAATTCGGAAAAATGTCAGGAGCCTTCCTAACTTTGCTGGGGCTTTCGAAAAATGACAAAAAATCAGGGGTCGATTTTTTTCGGGGGCACACGCTGCTGGTGCATAATTACAGAAAATCGCTTTTAAAAAAATCGTCGTCAAATAAAAAAGCCTATTTCAAAAAATTAAAAATTAAAAGTATGGGGCGCAAAATTCCGATTTTTGGAATCTTGCGCCCCAAAAAATTTCGGAGCGCAAAATTCCGACTTTGGGGCGCAAAGTTCCTGGGGCGCAAAATTCCGGCAGCCTACGCACGTACCGCGCTTTCGAGATGAATTTAATGAAGCAAAAGTGGGATTTTTACGAGGCGATTTTTCGAAGAAAACCAAACATTAAACGAAAACGCTTACTTTAAAAACCTAAAAGTGCAAACATCGAAAACATGTTTTTTTAAAGTTCAAAACGAATAAAACCGGTTTCCTCGTTTAAAATGGTTTCCTCATTGTTGTTTTTGTTTTGTCCAAAACAAATAAATCACAAAATAACACCGAATTTGTTTGGAATTTAAATTTCATGAAATGAGTGGGTATTTTTTCTGGATGTTTTGGTCATTGTGTATATATGTGTGTGTGTGTGTTTTTGTGTGTTTGTGTGTTTGTTCGAGTGTTTTCAATAAATTTCTTCTCTGACGTCAAACCTCCCATAATCCCCACAATCGAACAACGAACGCGAGCGATGTGTATAGTGTGTTTGTTGTGTTTTTGTTGTTGTTGTTTTGAGTCATCGGCATTGTTGTGTTGGTTGTTGTTGGTGTCAGTTGTTGGCGTTCGAGAAAGCTCAAAACCGGAAAGCGAAATAAAACAAAAAGTAAAATGGAAAGAACAGGTGTGAGCAAGAATCAAAAATGAACGAAAAAGGTTGCAAAAGAATGTTGTGAGAAGAAAAAGAAAAATGAATAATTGAAATATAATGTAAAAATAGCTTCTAGAACATGTTCGTCAACAAAAAACAAGTAAGCTCACTAGTCTTACGATAGAAAATGAAAGAAAAAGAGAAAGACAGAAAGACAGAGTGACAGAAGAGAGATACATGTAGAAAGAATGAGAGAGGGGGAGAGAAAGAGAGAGGGAGAGAGAAAGAGAGAGAGAGAGAGAGAGAGAGGAGAGAGATGAATTCACGTGATTCAATTAGTGAAAAATGAGTCAAATCCATCACCGAAAGATAGAGAGTGAAAGGGGAGAGAGAGAGAGAGAGTGAGAGAGTGAAAAAGAAATAGATAGAAAAAAGTGATAGAAAGAGAGGGTTAGGAAACAAGAGATAGAAAGAGAGAGAGATAGACAGGGAGAGAAAGTAGAAAAAGAGAGATAGGGAGATAGACAAAGAGAGAGAGAGAGAGAGAGAGAGAGAGAGAAGAGAGAGAGTAGAAGAAGGGAAAACGAGAATGATTTTAGTCTCATTGCCAGAAAGAAAAGTGATAGAGTGTGAACGAAAGAAAGAAAGAAAGAATGACAAATGAGGAAATAAAGCGGTCAAATGATAATGTCAAATGATCAAATTATTATTGCGAAAGTGATAATCTCATCTCAAATAATCGCCAAAACGTGCTTTCTTCGAAAGCAATTTTATTTTATTTTAATTTATTTTAAGCCAATAATAATTTTTTTTGAATTTTCAAATGTGGGAAGTGTTTTGTTTTGTTCTTTGGCTTTGGCAAAAACAATTCGAAAAAGTCGGAACAATACAATTGAGTGGGTTTTACTTTTATAAAACCAAAGAATATTTAATTCTAAATTTATAACAATTTTACTTCTTTGGCCGAAGTAAAGGGAAGAAAAGATATGAAAGAAAGAAAAAAAGGTAGGTTAGGAATAAAGAAGAGAAAGGAAATAAAAGGGAGAAAGGTAGGTTAGGAGAGATGATAGAAAGAAAAGAAAGAAGGGAAAGAAAAGAGAAAAAGGAAAAACAGAAAGGAAGGTTAGGAACGTGGCTGTGCGTTATTCCGAAAATTGTCCATTTACGTAAAAATAAATTTGTGTGTTTTATTTGTGTAGAACGTATATGTACAGAAATATGTTTTTACGTAAACAAGCCTATATGCATACATATACATATGCAACAATTGTATATATTTTATTATTCGTGCTAGGCATCGTGCCAGACAGCACCAATCTACATACATATAAGGAAATAAGATCAACTACGACTCCAACTCGAGTTAAAAAAAACGCGACTAAGGATCTCTTAGCGTCCAACTAGGACCCCTCACAATGTTCTGCCGGCGCTTCTTTTGACATATACAAAATACCCGGAAAAATTCGTTACGGTATCTATACGGTATTTTGTGTTTTTTCACTTTTTTCGACTTTCTACGACCGTAGCGGCCAGCGCCTACATATTGTTTCAACGCCTACAGTATCTACAGCACAGTGCTCAGATCGCTTAGCACCCAAAAGTAGTAAATCAAGTCAAACGATTCCCAAAAACTTTTGCGAAGTCAGCATGTGTCAATTTTTACCCAAAAACCTTGCACACGTGCGATAAAATTTGGTATTGGATGTTGGCAATTTCGGTTTTTTAATAAATTGACGCGGAAGGTGTGAAAATTATTAAGGAAAATTAAAACCTATTTGATAGAGCTTTTGAAGCTCTATCGAATGACTTATAACATGTTGGGAATATGTGCACTTTGGCGGGACAATCAATTTTTTTCCAAAATTAAAAAAAACAAAAAATAGAAGAAAAAGCGCAAATTGTGCACATTTTCAGCAAAAATATTGCACATAATTTTTATGATAGATTTGCGATGCAAAATATGTTGGACAATTTAGCCTTCTTCCAAAAATGTAAAGCACTGAAATTTGCAAAAATTTCAAATTTTTTGTCGTTTTTCAGCAAAAAAAAAATTTAAATAAAAAAAATAAATATTTTTTATAAAATATTTTATGAAAAACATATAAATGACGACGAACAAAACACATTGTTCGTCGTCGTTTGCGAACGTTGTTCGTCATTCGTGAACATTGTTCGTTGTGTCCGTTTAGTTTTTGCTGGCGGAGACAATAAATTATCGCTTCTCAAATAATTATATGAAAAATGTTTTTTTATATAAAAAATAATGGAAATAATGAAGCTGCTGCTACAGACCGACAGATAGAACAAAGCCGCTGCTACAGCTAGTTGTTAGAGACAAAAAAATGTTTTTTTAGACAAAAAAGTTTGGAATTTTTTTGCTAAAAAAAGAAAAAAAATTTCGGAGAATTTGTGGAATTTTCAAAGAATTTGGACGAATTAAAGGAATTTAAAACTAACAAATATTAAAAAAAAATAAAATTTTTCTTTTAATGTTTGTTTCGCAATTTATTTTGTTTTAATAAAATCGTAAAAATATTTAAAAAAATTTTTTGGGTGTAGTACGGTAATTTTTTTCTGTGTAATACGGTAATTTTTTTATATAGTAATTTTTTAAATATAATACGGTAATTATTTGGTGTAATACGATAATTTTTTGGTGTAATACGATAATTTTTTCGGTGTAAGTACGGTAATATTTTGCTTAACATGGTTTGTTCAAATACGGTAAATAGTTGAGCTTTTATTCAGAACAGTATTCAAAGAACAATGCATTCTTACAGCGGGCGTAGTACTACTGTAGTTTTTGTATACATACATATTTGCCTGCTCACCACTACGGTAACGCATGACGTATTTGTGTGAAATTGTACATTAACGCTGGTCGGCCCGCCGACATTACGGTAGAGAAGATTGTGTCTCTGAAAAGAAACAATTTTACAAAAAAAAAAATTTGTGTTTACCGTACTCTTCTAATATGTACATATTGTGGGAGAAAAGCTTACTCGTTGTTCACCGGTCTTTTTGACACAACGCCAAAAATTGTTTGTGGCGAAATGTTGGCGCGGCCAACCTGCTCCATGAACCGTATGCCGAGCGTTCTAGAAAAAAAAGTTGCTTTTATATGCAAATTTGCAACGATTACTTTGCAAAAATTAATTGAAAAGTTCAAATTTGCACAAATTAATTCAAAAGTGCAAATTTGCAAAAATTAATTGAAAAGTGAAAGTTGGCAAAAATTACCTGCGTGGGTCTTCGGACTTTTTCCAGTGGTCAAAGTTGGTTTCGAGCAGAAACCATCGGCCTTTCGCCACGTTCAAACGATAAACGTCGGCGGCCGACCATCGATTCCTGAGATTTTTTAAATATTTTTTGGATTTTTGCTGCTTTTGGGCAGTGCTGTGACCGAACGACTAGCGAGAGCGTGAGTCTGAGTCGTGACTCGCAAAACATGACTCGCGAATGAGTCGCAGTGGCTCATTTCGACTCGCGCGCAAGTCGAAATGAGTTAAAAAAACGAAAAAAATTATAAAAAAATTTTCGGCTCATTCGACTCGCATTGAGTCATTAAGTCGAGAAAGGATAAAGTGCCACTCTCGTGACTCTTGACCAGTGCTGTAACTTGCATCCGAAATGAATCCGCACAGATCCAAACGCATCCGGATTCAAAAAATGGATTCATTTTTTTAAAATTAATTAAAAAAAAATTTTTCTTATTTTATCTGCTTCCTCACCCCTTCCGTTCACTATTTGAGCGTTTACGTTTTGTTCTTCACCCACATTACTCCACACATTTGAGGCTTTTATGCGAAAAGAAGCGGATTCATTTGCATCCGAAAAATGCATCATCCTTTGCATCCGTCTTGGCAGCAGTGTTCTGCAAAGTGAGCAAAAAAACTGATTTTGTGCTTTTTTACGAAATTCGGCGAAAAAACACAAAGTGAGCAAAAAAAGCTCATCGCGTGTTTTACATTGAAAGATTCTTCGCAGGACCCAACATTTTTTAATTTTATTTCAAATTTCAAGTCATATTTTCAAATTTTTTCAAAAACTTGCCAAGATTTTTGAATTTGATTTTTTCGCAATTTTTTCATAAAATCAAAATTTCAAATCTTGGCAAAGTTTTTGAAAAAATTTGAAAATATGACTTGAAATTTGAAATAAAATTAAAAAATGTTGGGTCCTGCGAAGAATCTTTCAATGTAAAACACGCGATGAGCTTTTTTTGCCCACTTGTGTTTTTTCGCCGAATTTCGTAAAAAAGCACAAAATCAGTTTTTTTGCTCACTTTGCAGAACACTGCTTGGCAGGCATTTTTTGCATGCGTTTTGGGAAAAAGTGCGGATAAGGCATTTCGGATTACAGCACTGTGCTCTTGACTCGTGCATTGAATCTGAGTCGGGATTGAAAAAAATCCGACTTGTGAGTATAATTTTTTTGGGCTTTTGTACAAAATGATTTTTTTTGAAAGAAAATTGAATCGAAAAAAATTTGTCGAAAGATGAAAGGTTTGTTATGTCTCGCGTTAAAGCGAATTGACCGCGGTGGGTAAGTTAATTTTTCAACAAAGTTTAATCATTTATTACAAATTTTTATTTTGTTGATTTTTGAGACTTACCGCGTGATAATGGCGCCTTCGCCTGACTTTGTGCCGGCGACGATAATGTAGGCGGGCGCGATGAAATGTTCGCTACTCAAGCGCTGTAGCGCGTTCTCGAAGTCGCTCGCGCTTTCCAGCGCCTAAAACATACGAAGAATTTTTGCATTTTGTACAATTTGCAAATTTTTAAAGCAAATTTTTGTCTTAAATTTTAAGCTCACGTACACGTCGAATTTCGAATGAGATGGGGTTGCGAAATCGCGTGAAAATCTCCATGAAAATGTTGTCAAAAACGCCGCCAGAATCTGAAAAATGTGTTAAAAAAAAGCAGGAGAGAGATATACACTCCTGTACAAAAGTATAAGTACAGCTTAAGAATTGGCATAACTTTTGTCTCAAAAAATCGGAATCGGATGAAACTTTTTTTAAAGACGTGTTTTTATATCAGAAATACTGGACTTCCATGGTTTTTGAAATTTTTCAAAACGAAAAAATTTTCACTGAAAAAATCGATTTTTTGCTATTTTTGACCTGTTCAAAAGTATAAATGCACTTCAAAATTACCATTATAACTTCGAAAACAACAAGTAACATCTCAAAACATGTTTTCAATATTCTGTGGGTCCTCCTTGACAGCTTACAACTTCAATAAGACGTTTAGGCAAACTTCTCGCCAAATTATCAAGGGTTTGCAGGGGCAACCGACCCCATGATTCAAAAAGTATAAGGACATCAATTTTCAACTCATTTACAGTCGTATACTGTCGATTATTGCGATAAACATCTCGGACCATTAACCCGCATAAATTATCGATCGGATTCAAGTCGGGAGAGCATGCAGGTCAAGCTAAATTGGCGATTTCGTGGCGCGCAAGGTACTCTGTCGTCGACCCGCTGCGATGAACCGACGCATTATCCTGCATAAAAAGATAATCCGGTTGCCAAAATGGTGTCAAATGTTCGTCGAGGACTTTCTGGTACTTCTCGCTGTTCATTTTACTCGATGCACCCCAAACCATCACCGTACCGCCACCGAAGTCTCTTCGGGGGAAGTAGTGAGTTCCTTTGCGGAGATCGTGCAAATAGCCGCAAAAACCGTCAGGTCCGTAATAGCAAAAAATCGATTTTTTCAGTGAAAATTTTTTAGTTTTGAAAAATTTCAAAAACCATGGAAGTCTAGTATTTCTGATATAAAAACACGTGTTTAAAAAAAGTTTCAGCCGATTCCGACATTTGAGATAAAAGTTATGCCAATTCTTGAACTGTACTTATACTTTTGAACAGGAGTGTATTCACTGCGGATGGAGAGAGAAAGAGAGAGAGAGAGAAAAAAAAGAAAGAGAGAGATAGAGAGGATGGGAGAGTGATAGTAAAAGAGAGAGATAGCAGACAATTTCATTAGAGATAAAAATAAAGAGGGAGAGAGACTGAAGGGAGATAGATTTATTGGAAATAAAGAAGAGAAAGAAAGAGAGCGAGAGAGAGAGAGAGGGGAGAGAGAAGGGAGAGAAAGAGGGAGAGAGAGAGAGAGAGAGAGAGAGAGGAGAGGAGAAAGGAGAAAGAGAAAAAGAGAACTTTTTAAAATTTTAAAAATTTTAAAAATATTAAATAAAATTGTGTGAAAAGCAGAAACGCACATCTGGCGTTGAGCGAAGCGCTAAAAACGCCGGCGCGCTGTCCCGTCAGAACGCCAACCTGAAGAACGAAAGTTGTCGCACTGAAAACCACCTGAATTCCCACAATGTAATTACCGTAACAAAATGTATACACTCACTGTACATATATAATCTGTACATAACACAATTGTACAATGTACAATAATATGATTTTTGTGTAGTAAAAAATAGTAATTACTTCTCCGTCCTTTTCAAAGTCCACAATTACGGTAGCGCGCCTCAGCAGCTCGCTCATATCGTAGTCGAGGTTGCGTGCGTGAATAATGCGACCTTTCGCGTCTTCGGCCACGATCGAAGTGCACGCAATGTGCGGGAAAAATGCTAAATCTTGATTATTGATTTTTCTGTTTATTCCGTTTCTATTTACATCGTATATACATACATATCAAGGGTGCTACGAAAATAAATTTTTAAATTCCCAAATCGTAAATCGTAAATTTTTGCCAAAAAAAAGCTGTAAATGTCGTAAAGCTTAAATCAAAAATTTTCAATTTTTTTCAAGAAAGTTCTGTTCTATTTTTATTTTTTTGCTATACCATTCCGAAATGCTATTTGTACGATTTTCAGTTTTTTACCTTTCTCGTGAAAAATTTCTGACCCACCACCCCCCCCTCTGTGTCTACAGTAGGCTATGAAATATGTACAGTGGACTTTAAAAAATGTACAGCAAGCTTTGAAATATGTATATACAGTAGGCTTTGGAAGTTTAAGCGATCATATTACCGTAATTATTTAAAAATTCCCAATAAAAAACTATTTTTAGAAATAATTTTTTTCATATTTTTTGCCTTAAAAATTAAGCAAAACGAACTTCGGCTGAAGTCGGTGATGTCGTAGAGAATGTTGATGCCCACAACTTCGCCCAACGGAAGACCCGAGACGCTGGCGATGCCTAAAGCGCATTCCTACCCATAATGTAGTAATTCACATTACTACAGTAATGCTATTTATTTACAATAACTTTTTTTGCAAATTAAAAATTAAAAAAACCTCTCAATTCGCCGGCGAAATCATCGGGGAAAAATCGAATTAATTTTTCGGCCAGCCAAAAAAATGGATGCCGCAAAAAATTTGGCACAAATCGCCTAAAATGAAGAAAATTCACACACATTTCACACATTTTGCATACAAAAAAATCCCAGCAAAAGTGTATGTATGTATGTTTATACATATATATGTATGTATATATGTATGAGATTCAAAAATTCAAAATTAATATTGCAAAATTTAGAAATAATCGCACTTTGCCTCGTTGACTACGAGCGGAATAATGTCCAAATGGTCGTTGACAATTTGCGCCCATCTCTCCTCCGCCGCCAAATTCAAGTCCACTTTGTAGAGCTTGGGCGCTTTGTTCACGGCATCCGCCGCCTCCAACGGCGCGCAGCAAACGACGCCAAAGAGCGCAAACAACGGCGAAAAACGCATTACCTAAAAACGCATTGGCTTTTTGTGAAAAGTGCACAAAACATGCAGCAAATAGTTCGATTCGAGTGCGAAAAATTGATGGGCGCGGTACGAAATCGAGGGGGGTGTTTTTTCTGGTGTTTGAGGTTTATTGGGTTTTGGTCGTCAAACTTTTAAATTTAGAGAATTTCCGAGTTTGGTTCGAAAGCGAACTTTTTTTTTGGTTCGAAAAAGAGTACATACGTGTTCGTCGTGTTCGAAATGAATCAGAATTTCGGTAATTTTCGAACATTTTAAAACAAAGAAAAAATGCATTAAAAATTTGAAAAAAATGAAAACGTTTTCTCATTCTCATTTTGTCTCTTTCTCTTTTCTCATTTAGCCGTTCTTTCTCATTCTCATTTTGCTTTTTCGGTTCTCATTTAGCCGTTCTTTCTCTTTCTTTCTGATTTGTGTACCTTGCTTTGTTCTCTTTCATTGTTTAAAAAAGTTGCCTTTTGACAAATGTAAAAAGTTAATTCTAAATTGAAATAAAAGCAAAAAGCAATAAATTATGCATTAAAAACATACATTTATTTTTAAATACAGTAAAGCACAATTGTAAGGTACAAATTGTAAAAAATTCCGCCGATAACTACATATAAAAATTTGAGAATGGCTAATTTTTGAAAATGCTGCAAACTGCAAAAAATGTAGCGGTATGTTTGTTCAGTTATGCAAATTGCCAAAGATTATTCATATTTTGCATTTATTTTTAAAGAATTACAATCGCAATTTTTCGCATTAAGCTGATAATAGTCAAAAAAAAATTTTTTTTTACTTTAATTAATCATTTTTTACTTTACCAAAAGCGAAAGCAAACCAAAATAAAATAAAATCAATTTTTGTGGACAAACGGAAAAAAGGGAAAAATAAATTTTATTTTTTTTTCAAATTTATGTTTTTATTGCAAAATGAGAAATCAAAAAATATTAAACAATTAAAAAGGCAATGATAAAATCAACTAGACAACAACAACAATAACAACAATCTCTTACATCACGCAAAAATCATACATACATATGTATCACGTCAAAAACATATCACGTCAAAAATCATTTCGGCGCCACGCGGCAAGTGAAATTTTGCTTTAAAATTTTTTTTCACAATCAACGCAAAATCAATTTTTCTTTGATTTGCAAATGCAATAATTGCCCCCCCCTCTCCCAAAAAAAATAAATGAAAAATTTTGATTCGAATTTTGCTTACTTTTCAAATATCAAAAGAAAACTATCAAAAGAAAATTATCAAAATTTTGATTGAAAAGTAGTAAAATTTGATGTAAATTGTCATTTTGGTATGTATGTATATCGAAGATTCAAATAGATTTATTTGTGCAATTTGTCTAAAGAATATTTACAAAATATACAAATGTCAAAATCTAGAATTCAAAAAATAAAAAAATGCTCTAAAGCTACCCAAAAATGTCATAAGAGAAAGAATTTCCTTTTACCGTTAAAATATTAAAAAAATTTTTTTTGAACATTTTTTAACCGCAAATTACCACCTTTTGATTATTTTATTTAGAAGACCCGCATATAAAGAATATATCATTCAAAATAAAACACAGCAAATTCTTAGGTTTTTCATTACAAATTATCACTCTTTTAATTTTTTTAATCAATTGGCTTGCAAATTGTCAATTTTCTGCAAATTGTCACTTTTCTAACAAAATTATCATTTTTTGCAAATTGTAATTTTTTAAAAAATTTATCATTTTTTTTTACAAATTAATACTTTTCTAACAAATTTGACAATTTGCATGGAAATTGTCAATTTTTGCAAATTGTCACTTTTTTTCCTCTGTCAAAAGTGGCTCGTCCAAAGTGATATTTTTGTGGAATAAGCGTCTGCCTTCTCTGCCGTTCTCTTTCTCCGCTTTTTTCGCCGCGCGCTCCGCGTCCTCTTCCGCGCCGTTCGCGTCCTCAGCGCACAGCGCATGCGGCTGCGCCCACGGCTGGACGCTTCCGCTAGCGAACGCGCAAAACACTAGCGCGCCCAACACGAGCACGGACGCGGTGAGGTAGAAGACGCGCTGCCATTCGGCGCGCGAACTCTGCAAATTTGCAAAAAAGTTGCAAAATGTAACAAGATTATGAATAAAAAATTTTTTTTTGCTGAAAGATTTATTACGCTTAAGGATGTACTGCTTAAAGTTGTACTGTAAAAATAATGTGAAAAAATAAAAAAAAAAGGTTTGACCGCCCACCGGCAAACAAATTTGAGCCGCAAATTTTCGCCCCCTCTCCCCCATTCCTGCAAATTGCACACTTACCGTAGGCGTGAGGTATCCGATGGCTAGCGGCGAGATGATGCCGCCGAGGCAGGAAATCGTCTGTCCGATGCCGACGACGGTGCCGACGAACGCCGGGCAGATGTCGAGGTAGTTGACGATGAAGCCGGAGTACTGGAAGCCGGAGACGCCGAGGCTCGCCGTCAGCAGCACGATCAGCCACAGCTCCTGGCCGCACTGCGTGTAGCCGAGCAGCACGAGGAAGAACGCCTGACCGCCGAGCGCTGAATAAATAGAAAAATGGTAGTTTACTACTTAATATGTATGTATGTACATATCTTTAAAAATGTGACATGAAATAAAGCTGGAGAAGGTAGTGTGTGCTGTAACTTGTTAAATCCGAAATGCAAAACGCATCCGGATTCAAAGTTTTTGTATCCGGATACACATTTGAATTTTGCTTTTTATATCCTTTTTGCATCCAAATGAGGTTTTTGAAGCCTTTTGTATCCGAAATGAATCCAAAATTCTAAAAAATGGGCGGATTCTTTTTATTGAATCCAACAAAAATAAGATGCATACGTAAATCGTAAATGTTAGCACCCCCCGGTGTGGAGTGAATTGTGACTTGTGTCACGTGTGTGAATTTTTGCAAAAAGAATTGAAAAATTTGTCAATTTTCAACAAATTTCTTCTTTCGAATTTCGATTTTCGAAATCTCAAATTCACTTTCGACTCACCCTTGATGTGTGTCAAAAATATTCTCACCCATGATATGTACAAATAATGTACGAATAAGTTTGCTTAAGCATGATTATTGTAAAAATTCCACTTACCGGAAACCATCGCGAGCCGCCTCGTGTTTAGCGTGGACAAAATTCCATTCTCTTGAATGAGGTCCGCCAGACAACCGCCCAAGTTGATCGCCACAAAGTAGGCAATGTACGGTAGCGAGGAGAGTATTCCCATCTGCAAAGCCGTTCAAAAATGTATTGGGCGCTGCACGATACGATACGATACGATACGATGCGATACGATATGATACGATGCGATACGATACGATACGATACGTATTGCGTAGAGTGTATGCATTGCAAGGGTATGATAGATAGAAAACACAAAAAACCAACTGATGTGGGGTCGAGGCCGAGCGCGTCGTTCATGAAGAGCGGCAGGCCGGTCGCCATCGTGTACGCACCCCAGTCGCCGGCGAAATGGCCGGCGAAGCACGCCCACACCGCCGGAGAGGTGAGAATGGCGCGCAGTGGAACCTGAAGGTGAGTGAGTGAGTGAGTTCAAAAGTTTCAAAAGTAACACATTACACTTTGAAGATTACTCCATCCGCAGGCAGCTTTTTTAGCTTCTAGCAGCGGAGTTGCCTCCGATGATTTTTTTAAACCATTTTAAATGCCTCAAGAACATATTTTGTTAAAAATTTTCTTCCCGGAGGCGTCTGCGGAGACACGGCTGTCAGACATTTGCGTCCTACGACACATCCGCGCCGCGACTTGCGCCCCAAACAAATCGGTTGGGCGGGCGCAAATGTCTGCCAACGCCTAAGGAATATATAGCGTTTAGGCAGATCTCTTTCTTCTGACCCATTAGAAGAAGGTTTAAAAAATTCAATTTAAAATATTCAAAAGTTTAATAGCGCTTTACACTTTTTAAAGTTTAAAAAGATTACATTACTTTTATAGTAATATACATACCGTAACCGAAAATTCTTTCGGGCAGGCCCGGCTGCCGCCGGCCTGCCCCGTTTTCATATGTATTTTATTATCACGTATAATGTTTTTATAATATGTAACTCAAAACCTTCACATCTAAATAAATACACATAAACAACTATCAATTGTGTTTCACAAAACTAAAAATAAATGACTTTTTACCCTTTTTAATGATAAAAAATAAAAATAATATATTGAAATAAAAGAAGCAAATACTTAAAAAAAACCTTTGCGCGCGCCATTTTCTCGCCAGCGCTTGCATCGGCATTGACGTCGTCATTGTCGTCGCCGCCTACGTCGCTAGTTGGGTGGTCGAGCGTGTTGGCGATGTAGAAGCGTTCGTCGTGCGAGATGCGCCGGTGTTTTTGGGGCGTGTCGGCGACGAGAAACGCCCACACAAAGCACCACGCGACGCCCACCGCACCCAGCACATAGAAAATGGACGGCCAGCCGCCGGCGAACCCGTGCCGACACAACACGCCCGACACCGGCATCACCAGCACGTTTCCGACCTGCGAGCCCGCGTAGCTCAGCCCCGTCAGCAGACCGCGCTCCAGCGGCGGCGCCCACAACGCCCACATCGTGTGCATGGCGGGCACGACCGCGCCCTAGAAACAACTGACGTTCGGTGAGCGCGGCTAACGACAGACGGTTTTGTTCGTGCCACCAACAGACAGACAGAAAGATAGACATACAGTTCATACCACAGGCATAGGCGAAAGTTTTTTTTTAATTCGGATTTTCAACTTGGAATTCGGAATTTCGAGGCTTCAAAATGGCGGAAATTCGAAATTTTTTTGCGAAATTTTCTCACTTTTTTGTCTTTTGTGTCTCAATTTTTCGTGTTAAAATGAAAGAAATTGTTTCAGAATTTTTTTATAATTTGCTTTTCGAAGTTTTGATACATATGATGATGAACCAGGGTTGTTTGGGCGCAAATTCAATTTGGAATTCCTACCAGCCCTGATACGATATTAACTGTTCACGGTGACGTGAATTTTATTTGTGTGACCGACCCCCAAAGCATTTGGCGTTTCTCGCACCACCAACAAATAGCCTTTAAAATACGGCCAGCGCACTGTGATTTGTACAGCACTGTAGTATGGCCAGTACTGTATACATACCAGGGGTGTGTCGAAAATAAATTTGAGATTCCGAAAATCGAAAATCGAAAGAGAAAATTGCCGAAAATCGAAAATCGAATGAACTTTTTGCCGAAGATCGAAAATTTTGACAAAAATTTTTTTTGCAAAAATTATAATTTTTTTTCAAAATTTTAAGACAAATTTTATAATTTTTTAAACATATGTACTATATATATATGTATGTGTATTTCTCTGCATTCATTGTGACTTGAATAATTGTTTGAAAGACTTCAATCACGAGTCAAATGAATCCGAGAAACTCAGAAATGATTCAAATGAATTCAGCGAATTCATTGGATTTGAAGTGTGAATAATTTTTTGCAGTTTGTAAATCATTGAATCTCTTTTTATTTATTTTTTATTTGAATATTGATAATTCGTTTCTAAAAAATGAATTTCTTATACAATCAATAGACTTTCATCAGACTTTTTCACTGATTAGATTGGTAAAAGTGGAAAGAAATTGCAAAAAATTGCGCGCGAGCGCAAAAATTGAAATTTTGCTTATATTTATTTCCTCGAAAAATCACTCACGGATGAGTTTAAACTAAACAAAAAATTTCTTCAAAATTTTGAAAATTTTCGAAAAATGGCCGATCGAAAGGAAAAAAATACCGAAAATCGAAAATTTCCACACCCCTGATACATACACGACAATCTTAAAATGAAAAGTTCAAGCAGAACTGGCTTCTTGAATTTGAACTTTTTCCAAATTGATTGGAACTGGTGCCAACTTGAACTTCTTTTTTCACATTTATTTTGGCGTTCGAACAATTTTTATTTTCTTTTTTTTTAAAAAAAGGTAAAAGGGCACATTATTACATAGTTTTACAGAAAATAAAAGTAAATAAATTTGAATTTTTTACAGCTTACAAAAAACAAATTTTTCGTTTCCAAAAAATTTTTTGAACGCCGCAAATTTTTGTCATCAGAACAATTTGAAGAATATTGCAGAATTGGCACTCTACAGACTTTTCACTATTGTCAAACGATGCAAATTTTTTTTGTTTTGAAATCATTTGCCGAACTCAAAGCAAACCTGAAGTACGCCGAGCAGTGCGCGCAGGAAAATGAGCGCGAAAACGTTTGAGCGCGCGGCCAGCGGACTGAGAAGCGTCAGCAGACTGCACGCGAGAATGGTGGCGCAGATGACGCGCTTCGCGCCGATTTTCTGCGCCAAATAGCCGCCCGCCACCTGACTCGTCATGTAGCCGAAGAAGAACGCGCTGAGGATCGCGCCCTGCGTGCGCTTCGACCAGTCGAATTCGCCGCGAATGCTCTGGAAAACGGTAAGGTATGTACATATGCGTACGGTGGTAATATATGAATAAGGGTTGATGTGTGTACATAAATACATACTGTACTCACTCTCAAACACTAAAGCAGCATCGAAATTTTAAAGAAATTTTTGGTTTTCTATACTTTTGCACCCCTTCCACCCATTGCCCCTCAAGTTTTTTGGCCTCTGAATCGATTTCATTCCATCTTTTTTCACTTTTCACGTAATCAGTGCTTTGACTTGTGTCCTCTTGGAATCGAGTGCATCAGAGGCGAATCATCTCAGGCTCACTAAAGTGGCGGAATGCTCGGCTTTGGCTTTTCACGGCGGATTTTGAAAATGTCTCATTTTATTTGCAGACACAAGAACTGAATGACCGCAAATTCAAAATGATTTTTTTTTCTTCAAAATCTGTAAACAGCCAAAGTTGGGATTCTTTAAACATTTGAGGCTGAGGATGAATGCGGGCGGATTCATTTGTGGATGCCTTCGAGTCAAAGCACTACTCAAGTTCCCTTAATTTTCTTCGAAATTCACTGTTCATGTATCCAAAAACTTCAAAAAATTTGTAAAAAATCTCGGTAAAAATGGCTAAAAATTTCAAATGTGAAAGAAATTTTGAAATTTCGTTTTCTCTCATAGAGCGATGATGAATCAATCAACCCAATGTTATCAAATTATAATAAATACATAGTTCAAAACCTTTTCTGGTTTATCCGACTTGAACGCGTTCAGAAACGTGGAATTCGAATTGCATTGAGCTGCTTTGGCTGCTGCTGCTGCTGCCGTCGCCGCAGCGCCCAGTGCCGCTTTTGGCGTGGACTCCTCGGCGGGCACCGCGTCCGCGTCCACCATGCACACCAGCGCGAAGCTGATGTTGCCGCGCAGCGCGTACAGAACCGCACATCCCAGAAACATCACCAACGCCAAATTCAAACGTGCCGAACACAACAGACCTGAAGAAGAGGATGATGAACATGTTTTGATCAGCTTAATAATTGTTTTAATGCTTTTTATGTTTCTAAACAAATTCTTTATTTATTTTTCTTTCAAACATAACCACTACCATAAGAGCTAGCTTTGTTTGGGTTGGGCCGTAACAGCTAGATTTGTAAAAGTTGTGCCATAACAGCCAACTCTGCATAGGTAACAGCTAGATTTGTGAAGCTTTGGGCACAACTTTGGGGCCATAGCTTTGTATGGGCCATAACAGCGAGCTTTGTTGAGGTTGAGCCATATCAGCTAGCTTTGTAAACAGCCAACTTTGTGTAGGTAACAGCTAGAAACTGTTAGGCTATAACAGTCAGCTTTGTGCAGAATTGGCCACAACAACTGGAGTTGTAAAAACAGCTAGCTTTGTATAGGATAGACCCCCAGCAGCCTGCCTTGTGGAAGTAACAGCTAGTTTTATGAAGCGTACGCCTAAGCAGCCAAGTTTGAGTAGATTAAGTTTTGCCGATTTTTAAAAAAATATTCGATTTTGTAATTTTTCATTTTTCGCAATTTTTCCATTCTCATAAGTTTAGTAATTAATATCAATCATATAAATATATCATATGTTTGTGATGTAATATATCATCATCATTATGATATCAGTCGGCATTCTGAAGCGTGGAATGCTGATATTTTTTGTGTTCGTTAAAAAAATGATTTCCGCATTTTCTGCAGAAAAAAAAGAAAGGAAAATTCAGACAAAAAGCGAAAAAACGAAAAATGAGAATTTTTTGGGAATTGATTTTTGGTGAGTGGAAAATTCGTCTCTGATAAAACCTAAAGTGCACAAAATGCGTTGCATATGACACATTTTTGTTGCGTGCATTTCCAGTACATTTGCGTATACACGCGATTGCAACCTTCGATCCGAGTAGTTATTATTATTTATTAATCACTTACAATAAATCTTACAATAAACTTGATTATGCACATAAATTATCAGCATTTATACTATGTATGTATGTATGTATGTATGTATGTATGTATGTATGTATGTATGTATGTATGTATGTATGTATGTATCAGTGGTGTAACATTTACGATTTACGGTATGTACGGTTTTTTTGGCCCAAAATTTACGATTTGCGAAAAATCATTTTTGAAATAAATTGAAAATTTTTAAAGTCAATATGCGTTTAAATTGGCGCTGCATTTATTAGTGGAAACACTCAAAACCAGTCAAGTGAAAATGAAAAAATCGAAAAAAAAGGAAATTTTCAACCAAAAATTAAAAATTTTCGATTTTCGATTTACGGTCTTTTTGGGCAAAAATTTACGATTTACTAAATTGAAAAAATATTTACATATCACCCCTGGTATGTATCAGGGATAATTTTAAAATTTTAATTCACAAATCTGAGATTAGAGAAATGGAAAGAAATTTCAATTTCTGAAATGAGGAATACCTCGAAATCAGTGGAGAAAAAATATGAATTTTTTTTTGTATGTACGGCAAATTAAAAAAATTTATGGTTGAATTATTTTCTTTCTAAATTTTCGTAAACCATAAATCGAAAATTTAGTCTCCTTGATACATACTATTTATATACATATTGTGTACATACTGTGTACATACTGTGTACATACTGTGTACATACTGTGTACATACTGTGTACATACTATGTACATA
>SAUE01000026.1:60082-65361 GCA_009724625.1 Deladenus siricidicola
TCTATCAATGGGCCGTAACTGTTTGGGCCGCAATTTTCCGAGCCCCAATCGGCGGGCCGCAATTGTCGCAGTGCCCCCTTGGTCACAAACTTTTTCAATTTTTTTTCGAATTTGTTAATTTTTATTATTAAAATTTGTAAAAAAATATTAAAATTTGTAATTTTTTAATTAAAAAAGCCTAAGATTAGCTGAAAGTTTTTCGAAAATTTTGGAAACGTTATAGCTGGTGATTTTAAGTGTGGGTTATTTTTGTTGGCACGACAAACGCAGATTCAACGTAGGCTTGGTTATTTTATTATTGTCAGAATTGTCAATGAATGTTCATTGTTGTCAGTTGGGCATGAGATGCAGAATTTCAAGGCTTATTCGATAGAGATATTGCCATTTTTAGAAACTCAAAGAGTGGCTTAAATACCGCCAAGGCCATCTTCAGTACAAAATTGGCTTTTTGGAAATGGCTTTTACAGTAAAATTTTCGCATTATAATATCTTTTCAAATTAGCTTTGAATGTATATGCAAAGGCAACTAAAATAAACCGTTTATTGAAAAGAATTTCAGAAAATGAGCCGTTTATAAACAGTGTCTGTAAAAGCGTTTCCGGGGTAAGATACGATTTTTGCCTACTGTAACCGTAAAAATGAATGTATCCTCAAACTTTTTATGGTGTAACTTTCTCACCACCCTATATGTACATACATATTCATCATCATAAAAATTTGGATTTGATTGGATAAAGCATATTCGAAAAATCCTCAGAAATCAAAGGGTGTTTTTAAAAGCATTTCCACCAGTGTATGTGTATAATATAAACATTTGCTAGCGAAGAAACTATGCTATCTGACGGTTGTCGAAAAGCAAATGTAATCTAAATGGGACCATTTAACAATGAATATTAAGCTTCTAGAAATTTTATGCACTAAAATCTCGTTTCTTAATGTATATTTCTTCAGATTTATGTAGATAATGAGGAGCAAGGCTAAATTAGAGAATATTTGATTATGGTCAGAGGTTCACCGATGATAATGGTGTTTAAAGTAATATTTTCTTCGAGAAATTTCAAGAGTTTATTATATTAATTTCCGTTAAAGAGCAATCAAAAAGAAGGGGGTGGGGGGAGGGGGATGCGAGACGCAAATTAAATGAATTGGCAGTGTTTTTAAACTTATTTTAATTTTAACGCCCACTATTTCACAGTCAAATTGACAGCTGATATTAAGCTAGGATCTATGTATGTATGTATTACGCGGAATATCAGAAAAAATTTAATTTTTTAATTTTTAAACAGTTTTATTTTTTACATTTTGTCTTACTGTACGCCGACATGTGTGTCCTTATGTGTGTGTATGTGTATATACATACATGTTTGTTTGTGTGCACATATGTGTGTTTCTATGTGTATGTTTGTGTACAAAGTGTCTTCAAAGTTCTATGTGTGTATTTTATGTATTTTTCTCTAATTTCTCTCCGCCTTTCCTACTAAATTTCTTCCCTTCTTTGTCTCTCTTACTCCTCTCACAGTGCTTATCCGTCTCTCTTTGCTACCTCAAAAGTGTTTTCGGTGTGTGTTTGTGTGTGTTTCGGTGTGTCGATTAAGCGCTGAAACCATATTTACCAACTTCAGTGTGAAAACATAAATAATTTTCAGGCGAAATTCCAGTCGTTAAAATGCCGCGGAAATCCAATTTAAATTTGTTTTCTCTAAATTAAAATTTATTGCAAAATCTTTCTGTCTAAAAATAATTTTTGAACATTTTTTTTCAATTTTTTGACGTTTTTCGAGCAAAACCGATGAAAATTACTTTGTCTTAAGCGCCAATTTGAATTTTTCGAAATCGAAATTTATTGTGCAATTTGAAAACTAACTTCAAACCGAAAGCCGATTATTATTTCCGAACAACAACAACAACAACATTGCTTGTTGTTGTTGTTTTTGTTGTCGAGCTTTTGTTGTTTGTTGTTGTTGTCGAGCTTTGCGAATAATTTTTGCATATGTAATTTGTTCTTTGGCCAATTTTGCATTGACTGACATATGCATCTCAATTCTGGGATTTGCACAGAAATTCGCAAAACATTTTCTATAATTAGAAATTCTGCTAATTGAGGACTCCGACGTTCGGCAGTGTGCTGGTCGTCGAGATTCGTCGAAAAAGTTCATGAGCTAAAGAAAAAACTTTTTCTCTCTCAATTTGTTCATTTTGTTGACTTTTTCGATATTTTTTCTTTTAATTTTTGTTTTGTTTTTTCCGTTTTCATTTATGGCGCACACACCGTGCGCGCCGGGCGCGTTCCACACCGTGATGATGATATGACGCCAATAATATATATAGGACTTTTTGGCAAAACTTTTTTGCTCAATTCTCAGCGCCAAATTACAGAATCAGCGTTTCGAATTGACCACTCTCTGGACCAAATTTCAAGAAAAAATCAATGAAAATTTTTTTATGAGAAACTTCCTAATCGCCAAGAACTTATTTTTGACGAAATGTTGTTTTGTTTGTTAAGAACTTACTGATTTCAATCATAACCCACAAGAGCGTAGCCAGGGCGTAGCCCCTACTCCCCCATTCCTTCTCCGAAAAGTTTTGTGTAATAAAAGAAAGAAAAACTTTGGTAATATTTTAGCTCTTCCCCCTGAGCCAACCGAAATGGTCGTTCACCGAAAATTTTTCTGTGACGCCCCTGACTGCGGAGGTCGTTCAAAAATCACATTATTATTTTTGCTATGCCACCATTATCGTGTGTTTTTCAAATATTTTCCAGCTGAACCACACCACATTTTGTGATTATTGGCGAAGAGAGGTAATATGTATGTGAGAATAAAGAAATGTGAAGAAGAATAAATATGTGAAAGCTTTTAAAAAATCAAAAACCTCTCAAACATATTTAAATAAATTGAATTGAATTGATTCGAGAAATTTGGTCATTGCAAAAGGACAACATTTTTCGCTTGGCACTTTTTGAGATTTTTTGGAAAAATTTGCTTTTTGCTTTTTTCCTTGTCGAAGAAGTCTTCCGGGAATTTGCGGTTCTCAAAACTTCTCAAACTCTGCATTTTTGATATTCATTAGGCGGAAAATTTGAATAAATTGTTATTTTTTGAACTTTTTCATCTTTCCGTTAAGACAACAACATTGTATGTATATATGTATGTTTACATCGCGGATGTGAAGAATACAAATATCACGGAAATGATGTTTTAATCATTTTTAGTGCTCTAATTTTAATTCCAAAACACAAAAACACAAAAAATGTTTTTGTTTTTGCAATATTCTCAATCACTGTTTCACCATCTCACAATTTCACATTCACAATTATCACTGTTTTAAAAAATCTTAGATTCAGAAAAAAATTTATTTATTTTTTCAAAATGTCACAAAAGATTGTTTACATTTTTTGTATTTATATGTGTATGTACATATATGTATGTATGTATTTGATACTAATTATACTTGATATTTTTTGATAGTTTGAAGTCCAACTCGACAAATATCATCACAAGGAATTTGAAGTGATATGCTAACTCATGAATATATCATGTCATTCTCATTGCAAAATATCATACTGCTTCTTTCTTTTCATTATTATTTTTGTTCGCAAAAAGGCATAAAAAATAACTAGCAATAAAAATATTTGCGTAATTTGTTTTTTTTGGTGGCATTTTTGGAAGAAATAAAATGCATGCTCTCTAGCAGCATTTTTTAAATATTTTGCTGGCATTTCCGAAGTTCCATTTGGATTAGTTATGCATTTAAATGTTGTAAAAATGTCCTTTTGCAAAGCACCACAAATTAGAGAGAATACATTTTATGTCATGCATACACATACATACATATAATACATACATACATGTGTGTACATATATGATTGTCATGAATAGAGAATTATTTGGTATTTTTAGCCTAATATATGTGCTAAACGTATTGTGTGTGTGTGTGTGTTTAGCTTAATCAAAGGCAGACATGCGCTTATTTTTTTAAAGAATGAAGACATATCTTTA
The DNA here is from genome assembly GCA_009724625.1 of Deladenus siricidicola. Lineage (NCBI taxonomy): Eukaryota > Metazoa > Nematoda > Chromadorea > Rhabditida > Sphaerulariidae > Deladenus > Deladenus siricidicola. Next base: position 64,081 of record SAUE01000026.1, read on the forward strand.
AATTTTAACTATTTAAAGAAAAATCGACTGCGGCGCGAGAAAAAATTTCGGAAAAGAATTTTCCATAATTCCACTTCTAGGTGGAGTGTTTGTTCTCTTAGCCCAATCCTCCTCATTTAATAAAAATAATAAATAAATAAAAATTGATTTGTGTCTGAGAATGGGAAATGAGATGCAATGTGATACATATGCGTTTTTCAATGTGTTTTGCTGAAAATTTATTCAATGTGTCTGACGGAAAAAAACATTGCCAGACAACAATACAAACCGATGCGAAGTTATGCTAATATGTATAATAGAATGCCACGTATTTTGTATAAAAAATGCAATAAAAAGAGCACCGGAAGAGGAGAATGTTGGTTGGCAATTGGCATTTTAATGTCCTCCCGCTTTGTGTTATTGCATTTTTTCAGAGTTTGCATTGGATCCCGAAAACGCGAGCGATCAAACACGTTTTTGGGAATGCATCTTTATGCAAACGCATTTTTCATTCTTCCTTTTGGGAAAATGCCAAGCATTTTGGGAAATGCACACAGCGCGCTCTCCCTGCGTTATGTATGTAATGCCACCACCAGAATGCAATGCCGCAGCAAACGGCCATTAGCAAAACAAACGACCGTTTTTGGAATTCAATTTTTTTGATAATTTTTACATTGAATTTTAAGTTTTAATCGCATTTTTAATCAAAAATAAGTTTTCATCGCATTTTTTTAAAACAATTTATATTCAGTTTAGGATTTTATTTTCGTGTCCCTCCATTTTGCAGAATCTCATTTCGCGGAAACCCCAATTCGCAGAACGCTCGTTTGGCAGAAACTCCATTTTGCAGAATGCTCGTTTCGCAGAAATCCCATTTGGCAGAATCCTCACTTCGCAGAATTATCAAAGAATGCAAAAATGATAAAAAAAATTCAATGATAATTCAAGAATTTTTAAATTTTGTATGTAATTGTTGAGAATTCATGGTTATCATTAAAATTGATTAAAGCTGAAAAAATTTATTCAAGTTGACTTTTTCGCCCGTAATCGGTTTTGTTTCGGTAACGCAGCTAAGTTACTTGTAGACGCTCATTTTGTCAAAAACGTACCAAAACGCGAAATTATTACAACAAACTCTTCACAGAAAATTTCAAAATTTTAGCTGCGTCTAAAGTAGGTTATTTGAAGGTGTTCCGACATTTGGGGATTAACACTTGGGGATCGCGACATTTGGGGACGCGACATTTGGGGATATTTTTTTATTATTAAAAAATTTTCGAATTTTTTAATTCTTGTTTATGT
>SAUE01000026.1:74395-88823 GCA_009724625.1 Deladenus siricidicola
TGTATTCATCCTCAAAAAATATTTGTTTATAACGAAGGCCCATTCTCGAGATTCTCTTCTGGGCACGGCTCTTCAAGCACAAGCTTAATTTTCAAATTTTTTATGTTCCATTTACGTTGTTTTCTGGTCACAATACGTGTGGTGTCTTGGACTTTCTTCTTTCCTCTTCGCCAATTTTTTGGATTTTTTTGCAAAAAACAAAAAGGAAAGTAAAGTAACGAAAAGGATAGGAAAGAACGATGACAGAAAGAAAAAAGAAAGGAAAGAAAGAAAAGAAGACTGTGACGTAGAAATTGATAAGAAGTTAACAAATTTGCGTCATTCTTTCACTTTTTTCCCGTCTTTCTCATCGTCTTCTTCGCTGAAAATAAATGCAAAAAAAATATTTTAAACAATTTACAAAATCCGTAAGTTAATTTGGAGTGCGACGATAATGAAAGTGAATGTGTGTTGTGTGTCTGTGTGTATCCCATTCCACCTCTCCCCCCTCCATCCCCTCACCACTCCCTCTCGACCGACCGTTTCTACATAAGTGGAATTTTGCTGCTTTTTTTGCGCCGAAAATTCGCACTTTCTCTAATTTTATTTTCACCCCTCTTTTGTGTATATTTTTGGTATTTTACCAGAATTTTACACACATTGCTTTTTTCTGGGCTAGAGAGTAAGAGAGAAAGAGAGAGAGAGAAGAGAGAGAGGAGAGAGAGAGGAGAGAGAGAGAGAGCACAAATACGACAATGCTCTTCATCACTGATGATTCAAATTGTGTTCTTCGTTTTTGACCCTCTAATTTTTACGAATTATGGCTCGTAATTACGATAGCTTTGTGGTGTACGGTATTTTCAACTTTTGCGATATTTTCGTCAGTATACATATTTGATATTTTCGACTTTTTCTGTACTCCAAAAAAGATTTTCCAAATTTTGGCTTTTTTTTATCTTAAAAAGTGTTTTTCTGTGCTTTTTTGCACAAATAAATTTTCATCTAAAAATCTTTGAATTTTTTGTTAAATATTTTTGTTAATTTTTTGTAATAGTCAATTACATGAAATTTCGAATTACGAAATTTATTTCCTCCCTCCCTCCCGTGGTCATGATGTAGCGGAAGTTTTCGAATTTCGATTTTCGGCTTTTTTTCTTGATTTTTGAAATCACAAATGTTTCAATTCCCAAAATTTTTCAGATTTTTGAGGAAATATTTGAACTAACTTTAACCTCATTTATTTGGAATTGGTTTTTTGAGAAATCTGTATAACAGCAGCATTTCAGCTTTAGCTTTCGATTTTCGAAATTCCGATTTTCGAATTTTTTTATTTCAAACACATTCCTGGGAATACATACATACAATATGAACAGCGGGCACCTGTCTGAATGAAGAAGATCAACTAGCCCCACACATGTATTTTTATGTATTTAATGTAGGTATTTAAATGTGTTATGCATTTGAATTTTTTTATCCTCTATTTGATTTTGTTTTGAATTCCACATACATATACATACAGTACAGTTCAATTTTTGCTAGATTCAGTTCAATGCTATTGTTTTTTAAATAAAAAAAACTCTAAACAGTTTCAAACATTTTCAGCGCCAATACGAATATCCCATCAATTCATTTTTTGCGTTCTCATTATACGCAAAAAAAAGAAATACATTGTATTATCACCATAGTTAGCATTCTTCTTCTCCTCACTTGTTTTTTATCATTATCATTATCATTCTCATTTTCGTCTCATTTGATAATACATAATAATGATAATAAGGAAAAAAATGTGATGCGAACGCTTTTCAGCGTCAAAAAAATAAATTTTTTTCTCGTTTTCTGGCGTCATAGTTGGTTGGTTGGGTTTTTTGGTTTAATGGTGATATGGCGGTGATGGTGATGATGATATGGTGGTGGTGATGATGATGGTGATGTGATGATGGCGGAAGAAAATATGTTCCAATTTTTATGAATTTTTATATATATATTTTGCACAATTTCTTCTTTTTTCAGTCATTTGACTGACGTTGGAAGTTGGGATTAGCTGGGAGGGAAAGAAAACGGTTAAAAATACACCAAAAAACTATTTAGCTCAAAGCTGAATTAGCAAAGATTACTTTTTTTTGTACCTTTTTAGCAGAAGACTTACTTGGAATATATGTATGAATGTATTTTTGACCTTACATGTATGTATTATTGCTCATTATTATTAATACATAAAATTTTTAAAATTATACCAGGGGTTCTAGGTTCTAGAAAATTTTCACGACTTTTTGGACAAATTATTAGAAATTTTAAAGAAATTTTTGAGAAAATTTTAGACTTTTTTAAACAACAAAAATTTTTTTTGCTAATTTAAATAAATTAAAATTTTTAAAATTTACAAAAATAAAATTCTTAAAATTATGCTTTTTTTCATTTACAAAACAGTCAAAAAAAATTTTGTTTTACTCGAAAATTTCCTTAACAAATTAGAAAGGTCTTGGACAAAAACTTTGATTTTTTTTGCAAATTCGACTGACTTTCTTGATCAAAATTTTGCAATTTTTTTCGTTATTCGTTTGATTAGTTAGTGGTTGGGTGCAGGGGGTGGTGAAATTGGAAGTTCACGACTATGGAGAAATGGTTCATAATTTCTGGAAATTTTTTAATTTTTAAGGTTTTTTAGTGTGAAAAGAAAAACATCATTAACTTCGACATTAATTTACATAGATCTTGGCAGACAAATGGAAGTCTCTTTAAATTTAAAATTTCTGGATCCCGGTCCTATTCTGGAAATTTTTCACTCTAAAATTTGGTAAATACCGCGATTTTCAAAGAATTTTCATTTAAACAATTAGAAAACTTTTAAATTTTTTTCTGACGAGCTCCCTACCTTTTTTTCGGAACAATTTTTACGCCGGCTACACTTCGCCATATGTATTATAATATTATTTGATCTCACTGGTCCCCTCTCCCTCTCTCAAAAACGAATGCACAAAACACATATTCTACCACAAAATTGCCATTTATTTTTCAAAAAAATATGTTGGTTTGTGGAGGGGGGGGGGAAGAGGATGTGGAAAATTTTATTTTGATCTTTATTACATTAATTTAATTGTCGTGTTTTTGTTTTTACTACAAAAAGACTAAAGTTTTTGCTGTTGTTGTTGTTGTTGTTCTTGTTTCCGTCTTAGTGGGTTAATTGAATTAATTTATGAGCTTTATTCAAAATTCACGAATGCTCATTGAACATTTCGCTAAAAAACAATAAACCATAAATACCGTAGTAGTAGGGCATAAAAAATAAGCGGTGAGAGAAATGGACGTGAGAGAAAGGCTAAAACGTAAATAATAAATACCGTATGTGTAGAAAAATTATGACTTTAGAGAGATATGTATGTATATATTTATCTATGTATTGTATGCAGAAAATTGGTTTATTTTTTGTATTTTTCAAACTTGTATTTAGAATCTCAAAAAAATCTGCACTAAAGTACATATTAATTGTATGTGTATGTATGTACATAGATGAAAGAAATAAGCTACTACTTGAAAGTAATAAAAGGCAATTATACATATGTATTATTATAAAAGATAACAAAATAAATGAGAAAGAAAAGCCCACGAGTGTAAATGAAAAAAAGAATTTTTAGAAAAAGACGAGAAAGGAAGAAATGCGAGCGTTCAAAAGAACAAAAATGCATACCACAAAAAGAAGAAAAAGCAACAAAAAAGGAAAGAAACGGAAAAAATGCATGGAAAGCAAAAGCGCAACTGCCAAAGAACGCTAGAATAAAATGCGAGAAAAGCAATGAAAGTAAAAGAAAAGTGACAAAAAACGTTTTGTTTGAAAGAAGAGAAAAAGTTATACCAAAAAAGCAGCAAAAATGGATTGAAAGGAGAGCAAAAAAAGAAAATGCAAAGAAAATATAGAAAAGGAAAAGAAAGAAAGAAGAAAAGAATAAAGAGTAAAAGAAGTGAAAGAAAGAAAAAAAGAAAGAAATCGCTGCTGCGTAATTGCTAATATCCGTAAAGAACAATCTCTAGTCGGGATGACGACAACAAATTCTTTGCTGCTTTGCCCTAGCAGCCAGCTAGCTAGCTTGTCTTTTGCCTTCTTTCAAAAAAAATTTTTAGAGCAATTTTTTTTGCTATTTCTTCGGTCGGTCGGCTCGACTCGGCTCGCCTTTCTCTCGCCCTTGTTTGTAGTACGTGTAAAAAAGGCTTAGACCGGCTATTACGTAATTGCTTTTTACGCCCCACACCCCACATATGTGTATGTGCGTTCTGCTTTCGTCTTTCCTTCTCATAATGCTTTTATTTATTTATTTTTTTGCGTCGAAAAGTTGACTGACGACTGCTTTTGCTTTTGGTCGAGAATTTTTTAAATTTCAGAAAAATTTTTTTTCTCATGGCTTAGTTCGTTTCATTTCGATTAGCTCAATCTTATCACGCTTTTTGTTGTTGTCGAACTAGTTCTCGCAAAAAGCAAACTATATCTATCTCATCATCACTGTAGCAAGTATGTAGCAAGCAAGTTTCTTTTCAATTTTTCCTTTATTTTTCACATTGGCAAAACGATAAAAAATTCGTGGAGGCAATTTTAAGTTGTATCCATTAGATTTCACGTCAAAAATGCATGATGACACTTTCAACCACCGTAACAATACATCTCTATCTGCCTTATATGTATGTCACGAGGATAGGGAGCAATGAAATATTCATCTCATCAACATTATCATTATCATGTGGTATTGATCTCATCACATATAATATGTAATAATTGATTTGAGAATGTGTTGTTACATATTCTCAATTTTAAATTTTGCAGCGTTAGGTTTTGTTTCAAATATAAATTTTTTTAATTATCGTCAAATGTAATGTCGTAATGTCAATTATACATACATATACATACAGGAAATAACAACATTTTTTCGATAATAAAATGCCGTCATATTGTGCTATAATTTTTTACATAATATGTACATATATTTTTTAACTTTATAGCGTGTATACATATTACGCGTTTTTTAATATTTATCCGCATTTTTAAGCCTTTTTTTGTTGTTGTCTAAAAAATTCTCGAATTTAATGCTAGAGAAGAAAAAGCGTTTATAATTTATTTTGACATTGACATTTTCCGGAAGTCATTCAGTCAATTCGCCAAATTTTTCTAATAATTCTCCAAATTTGAGCTATTCCATTTCAAGTCAAACTTTCGTCATACACAGATCTGGTTCTTGTTGTGTATACATATGCCACGTATTACTGTAAAATACTTAATGACCGTATTAGCACTACAATTGTAACTAAATAACAAAATAGAAAAGTTCAACTTTTTAATGTTTTTCCTCTTTTTTCAGTGTATATATTACGCTTAATCTTGAAATTGGAAAATGGCAGCACAAATTACGGATTGAGAGGACGGAACACAGTAGTAACGGTGCCTAACTCACTGCTGCCATACTGTGCGGAAATGCAATTAATACTGTAAAACTAAGCCTCGAAAGTATCGAAAGGGTACTTACCATACTTTTAACGCAAAGCTTAATGCAAATTGCAAATTGTTAGACTCGTTTTGCATAAAGTTTTTTTTGATAGTTAATGCAGCCGACGACGACTGCAGCGACAGCAATGACAGTAACCACCTCAGCGCCTCCGCCGCGCATATCGCTGGTTATGGTTGACGCTAGCGACTACCATAGCAGACGCGCCTCGCTCGACGTCAATATTCCGTCTTGTTCGTGCGCTACGAATTTTAGTCGACGAAATGCGCCGCGAGCCTCTCTACCGGGCGTAATATTTTTAGCCTTTTTGTAAATACCGTAAAATACACATCTGTAACTAATTTTTAATAATTGTAATCAATTTTCAACTTTAGCACTCCTTCCTTAGACACAAACTCCGTCCACCATCAATTTCGCCACCGTCGTCTCTGCTACAGTTGTACGGTGCGATACGCGCGGAATCACCAAACCTCGGCACGGGTGAGCCATCTCCACAGTCCACGCCAACGCCAACCTCATCGCCGCTAGAGCTGCGATCGCCAGCGTTCGGCGAGGGTGCGAGCGCCGGCGACAGATCCAGCCCGTCCGCAACGCTGTTTCCGAGCACCAGCTCTACGGAAACAACGCCGATGCCCTCCTCGTCGCCGCTGAGGCCGCTGTCGGCGACGACAAACTTCGAGGATGCGGAGCATTGCGGTAGCATTGCTGAAACCGCACCCAACGACGTTCTCGCGCGTAATTGCCAGCAGCAGCTGAAACTGTCGAACAGCGCACAACAAAATTATTATGCAGCGACGAACTTGTCGCGTCCCGGCACACTTCAAAAACTATCAACTTACGGTGGCGGCGGAAGTGTTCCGCATCAATTCGACGCTCAATATTCGCCGTCATCACTGCTGCAGCAGCAACAACAGCAGCAATACGCCACACAGCAACCGCAGCAGCCACCGCAAATTTCTCAATATTCTGCGCACTCTTCCGCGTGCTCGTCACCCTCTTCCTCCTCGTCCGTCTCGCATAATTATATTTACGGCAGCGGCTATGGTAACGCCATTCAACTACCCCAACAACAACAACAACAAAAATGTGGCCAATCCGCGACGCGAGTGGTGAAGATGGGCTTCTACGAAGTCGAGTCCACGATCGGCAAAGGCAATTACGCGGTCGTGAAAATGGCGCGTCATCGCATTACGAAGACCGAGGTGCGTGGGTTTGCTACTTAGTTGGCAGATGATAATACAATACTTGAATAAAATGCTTTTTAAAATGTATTTTGTTTATGTGTGTGTATTTAAATAATGTTTTGTGTTTAGGTGGCTATAAAAATTGTGGACAAACGAGGCCTCGACGCCCAAAACTTGGCAAAAGTTTATCGGGAAATCGAGGTGCTCAAACGCATCAAACACCCGCATATTATCAAGCTCTATCAGGTTATTTTCGTTTTAAATATTTTAAATTTACGTAACAAAAATCCTCAATTTCGAAAGATTTATTAAACAATTAAGCTTTTAAATTGTGCATTTTTGCTTTTACTTCTATAATTTTTTTGCCTTTACAATTTTTAGTTTTCTTTGAAGTTTTTTTTGTAGCTAAATAATATTATTTTGCCAAATGTCAACAAAACTTTGTTCGAAGAAAGAAAAGGAGAAAATTATCCCATGCTGCTGTTATTGTTTTCTGCATTTTAAACTTTTTAATAATCTGCCTGAAAAGCCACTGAAACAGAAAAAATGCTTTTCCCACGAAAGTAAAAAATGCGCCAACAAAAAACAAAAAATGCACGCGTCTAAAAATAAAGAATATTTCTTATTTTTGGAATAAGAATTGTCAGCAAAACTCCCAAAAATAGAAAGCGAAATTGTCGTCAAAATCCCGAAATAGAAAGAGAAAAGTTATTAGAAAAGTTTGCGTCACAACTTTCTTTGCTTTTCTTTCTTCTTCTTCTCAAATCCTCCTTTTTATTTGTTTATTTGTTCTTTTCTGTCGACAATTTTTTCCTCATTTTTTGTTTTGTGCTTTACTTTAGATGTTTTAATTGTTCTTTTTACATCCTCAAAAAAGTTTGTGTGTGAAAAAAACAAAAAACAAAAATTATTAACATTTTTGAGTGATTACATTTTTTCATTACAAATTGAATACGCAAATTTTAGAATGTGCAAGAAACCTAAGAATAAAACTTTATCTTCATCATCAAAATTAAAAAAGATTCGCTTCAATTGTCACAAAAAAACTAGAGATTACTTGCAAATGCGAGCTACAATTTTAATTTAAAAATTCGTTGTATTCCTATTTTTAGATGAAATTTTTGAAATAGTTAATTTATGTTTGACGTTTTGGACGGCGCAACCGCTGCAAAAACTTCGCAAAATAAGTTAAAATAAGTAAAAAATAGTAAAATATTCTTTAGATGGGATTAAATTATTATTACGCTTAGATTATACTAAAATAAACTATATTATTAAATATGATAAAATGCAAAGATAAAATCTAAAAAAAGCGAAGAACACATTGAGAAATATAAATGATATTTCCACAAATTTTGCAGAAATCATTTCGCTGCAAAAAAGCCGATAATCAAGTAAAAATAAGTACATATGGTACATACATATGTATGTGAATACACAACAATTTAAAAATTGTTAAGCTGTGTGACTTTTTGTTTGTAGTTAAAAAACATTGCTATACAATGTGATCCTAAGATCAGGCAGAAACTTGCCAAAAGTGACATTGGCTGTAATTCATAGTTAAATATATACATATCGTAAAAATTACAGCAAAAATTATAAAATAATTTAAAGAAAGTGGAGTTTTCTGTTTAGGTGATGGAGTCGACGAACATGCTCTATCTCGTCACCGAATACGCGCCGAACGGTGAAATTTTCGACTTGATTTCGCGTCAAAAACGCCTTTCTGAAAGCGACGCGAGAGGGAAGTTTTGGCAAATTATCTCCGCCGTCGATTACCTACACAACTTCAACATTGTGCACCGCGACCTCAAGGCAAATTTGTGCTCTAAAAAAGTTAGAAAAATATTGTTTAAGTTATTCGATGCGGATTTAAATTACACATCGAATGGCATTTTCAAAATTTTCATACAATCGCATGGCGCATACAATCGCAAGCCATGTTACCTACTTTATGGTTGAAAATAAATCTAACATCTTATTAGGTTTTCGTTTTTCGAATTTTTTGTTTGGGTTTTGTGTATTGAATTTTTTTTAAACTTTACTTTTCAGTCAAATCGTAAATTTAACTTCGCCAACTTCAATTTTCCATTTTATTTATTTTTATTTAACGAAAATCCACCTTACCTTTTTTCGTCTTTGAAGGCTGAATTTTGGCGAAAGGTAAATTTTCGTGAAAACAAAAAGCTCATTTTATATGATTTTTTTTTGGTTTTGTGAAAAACAATTTTTTTTTCAAAAACATGTTTTCAAACAAAAATCAAAGATTTCAAGAGAGAAAAAAACCAAAACAAAAAAAAACTGACTAAATTTTTAGATCGTTAAAAAGTTATTTTCAGAAACAAATATTTATAAAAACGTAAATAAAGGAATAAAAAATGGAAAAAATGTAAACAAACGAGTCAAACCAACAACATCACCCACCACAACAGTTAATTTATTAATTTTCTTCTAATTTAATCTTTCTAAATTTGTTTTTAAACACAAAAAAATTACGTCATAAATGTGTTCTTATCTTTCCGCGAACGTCGTTGGAAAATTAAGAGAACATATAAATTTTTAATAAACGTTTTTAAGTTTTTTAACAGGAAATGATAATATCGCTGTTTGCGATGATTTTTATGAAAAGACATAATTAAATTTTCAAGGGATTTAATGGCAAAATTGAATAAAACTACATATGCATGAGCATGTACATATATAATACGTATGTATGTACACATACATATGTATGTAGTACACACACATATTTCAAGATGTTTATGGAAAATGTGAGTGCTTTAGGCGGAAAATCTCCTCCTCGACGCCAACTTCAATATAAAGCTAGCCGACTTCGGCTTCAGCAACTTCTTCAATCGTGGCGAGACGCTGAACACCTTCTGCGGGTCGCCGCCGTACGCCGCACCCGAAGTGTTCGAGGGCAAGCGCTACGCGGGACCAGAAATCGACGTTTGGGTTGGTGTATTTTTCTGTATGTTGACGTACAACCTATCACACAGTGTTTCATAACATTTACGATAACCTTACACTATTACATATGTATTATTCTATCGGTTTATTTTAATTAAAATAATATTATAGAGTCTGGGCGTTGTGTTGTATGTGCTAGTGTGCGGATCGCTCCCTTTCGAGGGCCCTAACCTGCAGTTTCTGCGCGACAGGGTGCTTAGCGGACGCATACGGTTTCCTTATTTTATGAGCTCAGGTATTTTATTTTAAAACTATGTAATTGCATCAAATTTTACTCATATATAAATATGAAATAAATATATAATCGAGAAATCAAATCAAATAATTCAACCGAATTACAATACATTTTTACAATATATTATAGATTGCGAAAATCTCATTCGCCGAATGTTAACGGTAGAGCCAACAAAGCGGCCAACCATGGAGCAAATTCGACGCCATCGATGGATGAAAGCAGAAATTTTCGAAGAGCGCTTCTCAAATTTCAACAACAGCAACAACAGCAATAATAATAATGATAATTGCTACGGTAATAATAACAACAACAACAACACATTTGCTCAATACTCTACCACATCCACGTCATCACTGCCCACGTCCTCGTCCTCCTCCAATTTTCTAGCCTCAACGGCATCGCTGACGTCGTCACTAGCCTCTAGCCAGCGTGGTGGAGGTGGCGCGGTTGGCGTGGAGCCACATCCGCAAATTTTGCGCTTCATGAACAATATGGGCATAGAATCGGCAAAAGTGCACAATGTAAGCGGTCGTTTGTTGTTGTTTCTGTTGATATTTTCATTAACATTGTTGTTGATGTTTTGGAGTGAAAAAAACGTTGAGATTTAGCCAAAGCCCAAATCAATCATGTATGTATACGTGTAATTTTTTACGTGCATGTATAGGCACTTCTCAACGACACGTACGACAGCTTTCACGCTATTTATCTGCTGTTGTTGGAACGGCTGAAAACCTCGTTGGCGCTAATGTCCACGTCCTCCTCGTCCAGCTCGATGGCGTCAAAAGCCGACATTGCCGCCGCCAACACGACCGCCACGCGGCGTCGCCAAAGCGACGCACCGCGTCGACCGCCGCTGAACGAACTGCGCGACCATTCGACTTTCCAGACGACGGATTGCATTACCATTTCCACAGCAACGCCCCACTTTTATGCGGTAGCTTTTATAATATAATAAAAAATAAATAAATTTTGTATTTTATTTTTTTCACATATACAATATAGTTTTGTCTACATATTCTATCTTGATTTTGTTGTTGTTGCATACAAACTTGTTTTAGCAAATATGTCTACGTTTTTTAACATTTTTAATCGAAAAAAAACTTTTTGCAACCGAAAAAAGTTTAGCATTCTGACTACGAAGAGAATTGTTCCTCCACCGTATCCCTGCTATCTACCGTCGGCACAATCGGCTCGTCGTCGATCGACGAAGGCGTTGAGCCGGACATGAACGAAGTCAACGGCGTTAGCGGAATTTCCGCTGCCAGCGGCGCTTCCCTCTGTCACTATCGTACGGCGTTCGGCGGTGGTGGTGAGTCATCACTGCTGTCGTCCGCCAACGAGTCGAACGGCTCGCTGGGCGTGGCGGCGGAAAGTGCATCAATGACAGTTGGAGGCCGAACGACGGCGGCAACCGCGACGGCTGGATCCGTGCCAATGTCTGCTCTTGCTTCCGGAAATGGCTCAGAAACGCCTCCATTCGACTGTTTTGAGGCGACGGCGCTCGAAAACGAAGATCTAATTTCCATGTCAAGCTTATCATCATGCCCAAACAGCGAAAACAGCCATGGTCAGTGAGAAAATTAAAAATTTTTTATTTATGTATTTCAAAAAACATAATACAATGCATATGTATGCAAATGAAAGAATGATATGTAAAAAATGATAATAATATTCACGTGTACGAGAGACAGAATATACGCGCACGTAAACACACATACACACAAACCGCGCTTATTGTACACAACAATAGTGAATACATATGTATATATTGTATGTACATAAACCAAGCTTAGAGGTCTCCTTTCCTAAAGTATTTTTTATGAGCAAGTAAACTACGTCACGCCATAACTACACACATAAACACATAAACATACACACACACACACATATATATTTGCCTAGCTATGTGTATATTTTCTTGCTTTTTAATTTTTTTATAATTTCCACTAAAACATGTTTGCTAATCGTATATGTTTAGTGACGTCCGGAAAAATATTTATTTCCTGCTTTCTCAATTGCAAAAAAGGAGTAGGAATAGTTTATTTTTGAAGTTCATTTTTATGGTTTAATAAATAATAAAATGTAAATAATCTACAAAAGACGTTCGTTCTGTGGTGTTTTTCCTCCAGAAAAAAAAGAAAGAAAACCATAACAGACAACATCAACAGCAACAACAGCAACAGCAACAGCAACAACAACAATAACGTAAAATTTGTGGGAACAATTTCGTTATTGTTGGCATTTATGTCGCTTATTTGTCGCTTATTTACTTGTCGCTTATTTGTTGTTGTTTGTTGTTGTTGTCGTCGTCGTTTTTTAGTTCACATTTTTCTGTCGTTGTTTTGAGCGAACACGAAATTCTCACGAAATTCTCAGAAACGTGTTGGGTGCAGAGCTTTGACTTGAATCCGACTTGAATCCGGCCCATTTTTTGCGTTTTTTTATTTTTCAAAGTTCAATAAAAACTCGAGTTTTTCATAAAAACNAAAGAATTTTCAATTTTTATGAAAAACTCGAGTTGTTATTAAGCAGTGAAATTAGGTGAATCCGGAATCGAATCCGGATTCACTGGATTCACCTCCGATTCAAGTCAAAGCACTGGTTGGGTGATGAGAAGCGTTCTCCGAACGCCGTCAACGCCGCCGAAGAGCGCTTTTAATTATTTCCTCACGTACATTTGTGTTTTTTTCACGTACATCTGCTTCTCTTTTTTCCCTCATCTAGGAACAGAAAAAATGAAGCGCAAACAAACAAAAAATGTAATGTTCTTTGCAAAAAAAGGAAGTTGCCCCAATTTGCGTCATGTTTATTACCGTAATCCTATTATCACTTTAACAAGAAAAATCCTTTTGATTTGCAAAGTCAAATTCTTATTTGATGCAAAAAAAGTAAAACAATATTTATTTTTTCGTTGGAATTCATTGACGTAAATTCCGCATTTCTCATTCAAAAAATCATTTTTTTCGTTTTTTTTCGAACGTCAATTCTCACCGAACATCCCGGACACATTTCTCGTGAATTTATTTAAAATATATACTTTTTGCATTAAACGCTGCACGTAACGTTTTGTGTGTTGTTCACGTGTTCTTAATAACAAAATGTATTGTTTTAAATAATAAGCACATTTTTGCAAAAGAAGAAAAAATTTGCCTAAACACATAAACTGTGCTTTATTCAAAACAAAAAGGTTGGTGAATGTTTCCATGTGCTTTATTTAAAACAAAGGTGATTGTTTCCATGGTGGAACTTTTGCGTTCTAAACCTAAACCGAAACGTGACTTTCTGCAATGAAAAAAATTAAAAAAATTACAAAAAGTAAATGTTAAAAATTTAAATAAAAATACAAATTTAAATCTATCGCCTATTTTTAAATTATGTATACATATGTACATATATTTTATTTACATATCAATCTCATTTTCTGATCATTTTACCACTATCATTTTGGTAAGCAGAAAGGAATGCAGTTGTGTTCATGTGACAAACTTTTTTCTTTCTCTAGATGTTTGTTTATTGTTAATCAATCTTTTGCGAAAGACCTAAGATCGGACGAAATGAGTGAAGAAAACACATAAGCTTTTTTCAAATGATAATTTATTTCTCATTTCACAAAAAGCAACTTAAATATTTTATTTTATTTTATTTTATTTTATTTTATGTGTGATTACGTATGTGAGATGTGTGAGATTGACCGGAAAGAAGAAGAAGTAAATGATACCAAAAACCAAAAAAGTTTAAAAAATGTTTGTTTGACTAAAACATTTCGTCAACACACCAAACAAACGGATGAAACAATTGTTCTTCGCTAAATGTCAGTGGAAACTGTTGATAAAAAATTATCAACATAAACTTTTAACATTAATCTTTTTTCAGATCAATATCGTCATCGACAAAAAAATTATGAGAAAAAGGCAACAACAAAAACAACAACAAAATTTGATGGTCGAAAAATAAAAATTAAACAATTTTAATATTTTAGGCGTTACGCCAAGCGCGCCGATCACCGAATTCGTGCATCGACGACACGCTAGCGCAACGGCCGCCACATTGGGTGGCGATGACGCGCTACAATGTGGGGCGCAAATCGCTTCGGCTACCGTACGCACACCATCGGATGTCAAACAACCGCCAATGATCATTGGCGATTTGGTGCTGACGAGTGGGTCGCAAGAGAACAGCCCATGCGCCAGCCCACGTCCCACCAACACTTTCGGCGAGGGTTGGCGCGCGTCGGATAACGCGATGTTCGACTCACTGACCGCTCCGTTTCCCACTGGCCAACTCGGCAAACGCAATCGCGCCGTTCACCAAATCTATCGGCCGTCGGCGGGCGCAATGAGTGCGCAAATGCGCGAGCTACACATTTCGCCAATGCACGTCAATACCGTAATAACTTCGTATAGCATACATTATACGAAGTTATACGAACACACATAACACATAACATACACACACACACACATATATATTTGCCTAGCTATGTGTATTATTTTCTTGTCTTTTTAATTTTTTTATAATTTCCACTAAAACATGTTTGCTAATCGTATATGTTTAGTGACGTCCGGAAAAATATT
>SAUE01000026.1:99307-110877 GCA_009724625.1 Deladenus siricidicola
GACTTTTTTAACTTGGATTTGATCAAAATTTAAGCAAAATTTTGCGCTCGCGCGGCTATCGCCGCGCTCGCATTTAATTTTTTCATTCTTTCTGATGTCAAATCAGTTTTCTTCTTTCATACGTCTATATATATATAACTGGCTTACTTATTATCAGCTTTTTTACTATACAAAAATCTAATGACAAAAATCGAATAAAAAAAACTCGAAAGAAAAACAATGGTCTTGTTGAGGAACCGAACATGCACACGAAAAAGCGTCCACATAGACATTAACCATTAAGCCACAGAGCTCAAGTTGTGCGGAATGCAAAATTTTGGTTGATAACAGTGCTGGGACTTGAATCCGTTTTGAATCCGATTGAATTCAATCGGATTCAAAACGGATTCAAGTCCCAGCACTGGTTGATAATTAAAAGTATTACTGCATAAATTGTAAATAACTTTTTGTTCCTGGTTTTTTGAAAAATATTTTGAAAAATATATCTAAAATATAAAAGAAAAATAGAAAAAAAATTGCAAACTTTTACCAAATTTTCGATTTTCGGTACAATTTTTTTCTTTCGATTTTCGATTTTCGGAAATCAAATTTTCAAATTTTCGGTTTTCGATTTTCGGAATTTCAAATTTACTTTCGTTACACCCCTGGTATGTACATATATTCAGAAAGTCAAAAGTGAAGTTTTCCGAATTGAAGTGAAAGCTACATAATTCAGTTTGAAATGTGGCGAAATTTTTCCTGACTCAATTTTTTTTCTACACTTTTAATTTGGATTATTTCTTGCTTCAAGACATTTTGAGATAATTTATATCGAGTCCGAGAGATTTTTGCACCATTTCAAAAATGAATTACATTTTACTTTAACTTTAAAAACTTTTACCTTTCATTTTTCATTCTGCCAATTCATTTTTCTGAATGAAGCAAAGTTAGCTTTAATTCATTTATTACTTCTTTTGGAAACACGAAAATGAGGTAAATCTTCAAATCCCACTCTTATGAATTATTGGCCTAAAATCACATTGAAACATTTTGCAGATCGGCCATCACATTTCGCGCATTAGCCGCGCCATCATTCCCAGCGCCGCTCAGCATTTGGCGGGCGGCGGCACGGCAGTGCCGCGCTGCGTAGACGCGCTGGAGGCGGCGATGAGCGCGCTCTCGCGTAGATGCCATGCGCGGCCGCTGAACACCGACGAGACGGTGCAGGCGGCGTACGACGTGGCGAAGGCGGCTAAGCAGCTGCTGGTCACCGTCCACAGCGAGGATGCGGACAAATTTTGATAATTGACTTGTTTAGCTGACACTTGACAAAATATTTATTACCAGAGAGTTGTCAACCGTACTTTTTCTTATTACTGCTCAATTGTTTTCATCTATCCCAGAATTACATACATACATACATACCTATAATACCTACATACATACATATAGTATTGTAATTATTTTATACTTTCACTTTTGTATATGACCTTACTTTCTTTTATCATCGCCGCTCAACAACAAACAGATATGGTTAATTAATTGTTGTTTTTTTTGTGTTTTCAAATAAAAAATTTAATAATAACAGCAGCAACATTAAGAACAACAACAGCAACAAAAACAGCAAAAACAACGACCAAAGTTTGCAAACCCAACAAACGTCGTCATTTCATTTTTAAATAATTCACAATTTTTTTATCAAGAATTTGTAATTTACAAAAAGTTTTACGAAAAGTTAAATATGATAAATCATCGCACCCAAGTAAGTAAATGAAGTGATATCATTTGTTCTTAATCTCAGGTAGTAACGGTAGCGACAGACAGCCAGAAATCAACAAAAACTTGTTCACTGGTTTGTTGAAAGAACTTGTTGGGTGTTTGTTGAGTAAGTGTATGTTCCAGGGATGGATGGACCGTAAATAAATTTAGTTGGCAAAAATCGCAAATCGCAAATTATTTTTTGTTTTCTCAAATTGCAAAATTTTACCACCATGCGGTGTTCATGTTCACCCAGAATTGAGCACAGGCAGAAAGCCAGCAAAATGCTGCTGTTTCAATTATTTTTCGTCTGTCTGCGAAACTAAATAGAGCAAAAAATCAAAAGAGATCAACCTTCAGTTTTTTGAGAGAAAAAATTCGAATTTATGAGTAATTTTTTTCTCTCGCAAAATGTCATCAAAAACATTTAATGTCTGTGTTCGCAGTGATTTTATCTCAAAATTCAAATTCCAATTTTATGAGTTTCGAAGGGGCTGAATGAATATCGCCAAGGAAGTTCACTGGAGAAAATATGTAATCAAGCAAGCAGAGGCAATTCAATAAAACAAGATTTATGTATTTGAATATTTGATGTAATCGAAAACCTAACTATTTTTACGAAAGTTATAAAGCACAGAAATTATCGAAACAAAAAAAAAGTAGCAGCAGCAAACAGCAGCAGATCATCGTCATTCGAAAAACATTATTAAAACATATTTTTCAAGAACGTTCGAAACGGCAGGTGATTTTTATTGAATCACTATGAAATACACGATAAAAAGAGCGTAAAATTGAGTAATAAATAAATAATTAATGGAATGAATGAAGCGCGATCGTTCTCAGAATGTTTTTTTGTTGTTGCGCAGATCGTTGTTGTTGGTGGTGGTGTTGGAGGATAAAAAGTTGTTGGTATTTCCGCCGCAGCCGTTGAGCTGCTGCGGAAGTAATAATATCAAATGTTGCAGTAAATTCTCAGACTTTCGCTCAAATTCGTGGTTAATTTGCCCATAAATAAATAAATGTTTGTTTTTATAAAAACGGAAACTTCCGCCGGAAATTTTTACGCTTCTTTAAAAAATTGGATAAAACATCGTTTTAATGCGATCGCTATTATTGCATTAAAACCGCAAAAAATTACAATGATAAGATTATTTATTACCGTATCCGCTTTCGAAAGAACAATATTTTAAATTGTCTCTTTCGTTTTCGTATCACTGTAAATTCAACGACGAGTTCTCAGGCATTTTTTGCGTTAGAAAAAGTTAGTTTTTGATGCTTACTACAGCAAATTTGTGAGTTTTTTTGCAAAAACGGAAGACAATGCAACAGTTATTTTTATTCCACCGAAACTTTCAACGGCGAAAAACAAAATAGAACGAAGAACAACAGCATCAAAACAACGTATGTATGTATTGGGGGAATCGTACGATCACTAACGTGAAGAAGAAACTGCGCTAAATGTGAAGAAAAGTATGTCTAAAATATGTAATCTAAAGAAAATAAGCGTGCATGGAAATGAACTCAGGTGAGATAATTAGACAAAAGAAAGATCTAGAGGAACAGAAAACGACGAGAAAGATGAATTAAGGTTCGCTCATAAAAGGCATTCTGCTAAACTGCAAAATGTGAAACCGTAGTATCAGAAAACAAAAAACGCTGTTTATCAGCCAGCCAGCCAGCCACAGCCATTGCTGGAAATCAACACGCTAAAAGAGATGATCAATTCCACCTTTTCTCTTCTATTTTTCTTGTGTTAGTGATAATTTTTCTGTTTACCGGAAGAAAATGAATGAGCGGAAGTGCATGAATATTTTGCTGATATTTTTTTACAAATTTCAATTTGCTGTTTCTAAATAATTGAGTAGCTTTACAACATAATGGATAATGATAATGATGATGATGAGGAGGATGATAATTGTGTCTACATCAGGTTGATCATTGAAAGTGATTTTTGTATTCAATGAAACACACATACATACAAACACGAACTCCGCGTTCACGTGGCGCAAAGCAGACTTTTTGAGAATTTGGAAGAATAATCAGCATTTGCAATAATATGACGATGAATGCTAGTGACGGCAATAAAATATATATTATCTGCATGATGTGATAAATAATTTTTCGCAGAAAAACAATTGAATTGGAAGAGCTCATTGATCCTCTATAAAAATGATTTTTGATACTTTTTCTTTCTTCACATAACCGAAGACAAAATGGGTCAATTTGATGTACGCAACTATAAAAGCTGATAAATCTTTCTTTTTCGATTTTCATTAACCGAACATTGCTCATTCAACTCCATTGGTCGTCGAACCTTATTTATATTTAAAATTTAACTACATATTTCATCATTTTATTTTAAAGAACTAACTTTGAACAAAAAATAACAATATTATTGCTAACGTTAACCACGCTATAACATGGTTTTTCCTCACGGCAAAACATTTCACATACAAATTTTTTCAAAGTGCAAAATTTGTTTTGTTAAACATAATATTGTTTTCTCAAAAAAAAATTTTCCAGTAAATCAACAAATTATTATATTACTCGCGCAAAAATAATTCCAGGATTTTGTGCTCATTAAAATTTTTTGTCCGGATGTTTTGATCAAAATATTTTCAATTTTAAGAAAACGTTCACTTAATGTTTTCAACATTCATAGGTGTTTGTGCACTGAGTGGTTTTGATTTAAAAGTGCGAAAAATAAGTTTTGAATGATAGACGAAATCATATTTTAGGACATTGAAAACAATTTTTCTCAGAATTTCAATATTTCGGTTTAATTGCAGTTTGTAAAAATGCTTCGAACGAAAGGTTTACAAACTCAAATTGTGTTGTAAACTAACGCATGCATTTCTTATGTTGATTCTTTGCGTTTT
This sequence comes from Deladenus siricidicola, assembly GCA_009724625.1. Lineage (NCBI taxonomy): Eukaryota > Metazoa > Nematoda > Chromadorea > Rhabditida > Sphaerulariidae > Deladenus > Deladenus siricidicola. Next base: position 103,924 of record SAUE01000026.1, read on the forward strand.
CCGAAATTTACAAAGGAAAAAAATTTGCAAATGCCTAAAATGATAATTTAATATCATTTCAGGTTAGGAAAAATCAAATCAAAGAAAATTTTCATTTTGTAAATATTTTTGATGTGTGTGTTGTGTGTGGTGTGCGTTTTTTTGTTGTTGTTTAGAAAATGACCTCCACAATTATGATGATATGAACGTCGACCGTGAAAAAAAAAGACGAAGAGGAAGACATTTATAATTCAGTTATAATTCTTGATCAGATTTGTGCAATTTTACAATTAAAATGTTTTATGCAAATAATTGTTTCGATTTCGCAGACGACTTCCTTTTCTGTTGTGTTCAAAACCACAAACCAACCAGATTTTGCTATGCTCTCGTATGTGTTTTTGCGTGAAATGGAAGTGAGAGATGTGCATTGTTTGGTTTGGTCTTTAATTGGCATTTTAAATTAAAAAGATGCGCTAAGACTTTAAAGAGTGATGATCATTGGTTTTTGCGATACCTTAATTTCCTCCCCCCTGCTATCCACCATTTCATTTGTCTGCACCGTTCGTTTGTTCGTTCGTTCGTTTATCTTCCCGTGTCAGTTTTTTTCGGTTCCAAACCGTCTCAAACAAATGCACTTTCCGTATTCAAAGTTACATATTAAAGACAATATAACCGATTTTTCCTAATCATTTTAAATTTAATAAATTTGCTGCTTAAGCCGCTCGGTGATTGATTAGTAAATATGTACAGTAAATCTTTTTTAATTTTTAATAGTAATTTGCTATAGAATTGTTATATTTTTTAAAAATAACTGATTTTACACTTTTTTTCTTTTATGTTTTTCAAAAGTTTTAAATTTGTAAAAACATAAAAATTAAAAATGTTTTTGTGTTTTTTTAAGTTTTAACGTTGGAAAACATAGATAGAAATCTAAAGAAAGAGTTAAAACCTTTAAAAAATTTTATTTAATATTTTTTAAATTTTAGGTAAAACTTCCACAATGATGGCACTATCATTTGTCGGACTGAAAATATCATTTATTTTGCTGTTGATCGCATTAATGGACAAAGTAGCACTTCTGAGAGCATTCACATTAGACACGCTAAAGGACACAGCGCAAATCTCACACAGCGGCCCGACGAACGCGCTCTACGGCCACGAGCAGTTGGCGGCGGACGACGCGGCGAAGCGCAGGAAGAGGCGAGGCGCGCAAGGTGGATGGAATAATAATATTGTTGCACCACCGCAAAACAACATCTTCGACCGGCTGCTAATCTATTCCGAGCCGCCGAGCGAATACACGAAAAATTGGATCGTCAGCGAGCATAACCGCTATCGAAGAATGGTACGCAAAGAATGTGTTTGATAGCAACTGTATTTACATATTATTGTTCATATTAGCTATTGTATGTATATTATTGTTCATATTAGCTATTGTATGAAGTTTTTTGTCGTAAATATGTTATTCATTATGTACATATGTGCACACACAAACTGGCTATTCATTTCTTATCAACGGTTGGGTTTAGGTGCCAGCCACCGACATGCGAATGATGTATTGGTCGGAGGAGCTGGCGGCTAGCGCGCAAGCACACGCAAACACCTGCACCTTTCATCACTCCAGAAATCGCATAAACATTGGCGAAAACATTTGGGCGGCGCCCTACTCAAACTACTCGGACGCCATCTTTCGTTGGTTCGACGAAGTCAACGATCCTCGTTGCGGCTGCAATCACGCCTACAAACACTGCTGCGGTCACTACATTCAGGTAAACAATTTTTTGTTTTGTTGTAACATATTCGAATATTTTGCTGCTGCTGCAGATTTTTTTTCTGTTTTTCACACATTTTTCTTTTATTTTGCAGTTGAGTTATGATTTTTGTTCTTTTTTCCCCCACTTGTTGCAAAATACTACTAAAAAATAACGAATGAATATGAGAAAATTAGCCCACAACAAACACATTGTTGGTTTAGTAAAGTTTTTTGCCGTCAGTCAACTACTTCTTTGACCTTGAAAATAAAACAAATTTTTTACACGCGTAGGTATCGAAGATCAAAATGCTGCACGGTTTCGTGAATTATTTCCCTGCAAAAATCACAAATCAATATAAACAAAGTAGTCTGCCCAAACAGGCAGGCAGGCAGGTATTATTGATCTGGCTAGCTAGGTAGCTTGTTGTTCGTCGTTGTTGTTCGTATGTTTTTGTTGTTGTTCTTCTCTTTCATTCATGCAGTTAAATTTTTTCGAAAAATCATTGTTGAGAAAAATCACTGGCGTAAAATGGAAAGAAGATCTAGAGGTAAAGAAGAAGGAAAAAACAACTTCCGGTCCGCCATTCTTTTCTATTAGATTATCCTTTTTACTCTTTTAAATTGAACAAAACGCGCATTTTTTGTTGTTCAATTACGCTGCTCTCGACGACGTTTTTTTATTTATATTATCTGTGTGCTTTTCTAAACGTTGCTCTTTCTCGCAATCAATCGGCTACAAAAATCTATCATTCCACATTTGGTTGGTTGTGAAGATGGGAATTGCGTACGCGATTGAGATTTGTTGTGAACAGACTCCTCTTCTGACGTTTCTGCTATCAGAAATTTTTCTCACAGATCAGAGAACATTTTGAGAGTGGAAGGAAAGAAAAAGGAAAAAGAAAAAAGAAGGAGGAGGAAGACGTATAAAAAGAAAGAAAAATGACAGATGGGGGGAGTGGAGAGAGTGTGAAAGGAACACAACACAAACAAATGAAATCATTCAGAAAAAAATGAAATCATTCAGTTTCCGAGTTTTTCTTGTTTTCAATTTGTCGATGAGCTCAAACACAAACCGTACGTACGTACAAATTCACTGGAATTTTTTTTTGAATGAAGGCGCGGTTAAATTGCAATATTTGACGCTTTCGTATAATTCACGTAATTTTTTTGAACGTATCGGCGAGAACAAAAAAAATTGCGATAGAAAAAAAGTGCCATTAATCAAACGCAAAAGAAGAAGAAGAAAGAAAAGAAGAACAATTGCAAAAATATAATTGCAAAAATTTGCGAAGCTCAACATTACTCGAAAACTAGGGGGGGGGGGTGAACAAAAACTAAAAAATTATATGCAAAACGAATCAAAAAACAACAGTTTTTTTTGTTTTCAGGTCGTATGGGCGCAAAGCAATCTGGTCGGCTGTGGGTACGCGCGCTGCAACGACGTCGTCGGCGTGCTCGGCCAGGGCCACCGCGCCGTTTTCGTTTGCCACTATTCACCGCAGGGAAACAGGGTATACGTTGGCAATGGACAGCTTATTGCGGTCAGTAGTGATAGTTGCTTGACGATCGTCTATTTCTCATTTCTTATGTCTCAGTATCCCACCGAAACACATATCATGCATACATATGGGGATTTACATAGTTATCGTTACATAGTTATCTGTTAAGGCGTAAATCTAAGAATTCCTAGAAAAACCTCTAACTGTTTGTTTGTCGGTTTAGGAGTATAGATACAAGTATGTGCATATCGTAATTCGCTATACCGTTTCTCTCTTTCTCAAACATATTTCGTCTATCTGAAAGAAGTTAAATATTATGTAAAATTTCGCATATTTTTTTAGAAATTGTAATAAATTTAAAAAGAAAAATCAAACAAAAACTTCTTTCCGATAATTTTCACATACAGTGTGTGTGTGTGTAACAATGATTTAGCTTCACTCACTTTTTTGGCCATAAGTAGGGAGCCGATTCACAAATTGTGCTTAAACTTTGTAGTAGGTAGGTAATTTGGCCCAACCACATAAGCCAAGCTTCGTGAATGGCCAAAAAAAGTTGAAGAAAACGGCCAACTTATGACCAAAGAGTGAGTAAACCTAAACCATTGTCTGAACACTGTAGACGAAATACTGTACAATGCTTTTCTTTTAACTTTAGACTTTGCTTTCGCTTTTTTTAACGAAAATAATATGTGTGCTGTGCCTTAACCGATGTATTTCGAATGCTGCCTATGTATACATAGAATATCTTTAATTTTTGAATTAACATTCGCTTTGTTTTTAAAATTATTAAAAATTAGTTTATATCATTTATGGTCTACGAAAGTTGAGCTTTCTCCATATACAAGCGTCATTTTTCTTGCAGGTTCCCGCGTTCACGTGGGCGAAAGACAACTCGGAGCGCTGCAAGGACTGTCCGGCGGACGCGCCCGCGTGTCACGACGGCCTCTGCTACATGCCCGTCAACTATTCGCCGAAGAAGGACGCGAAACAAGTTATTGGTGAAAAAGCACCGTCTTCGCCTCCCCAGAGCGAAGACAAAACAATTAACACAAACTCGGTAACGCGAGCTTAACAAGAGTAAAAAGTAATAATAATAATTCAAAGAAAGACGTGGGTTTGACATTAAAAAAGTTTCAAATTTTTGAAAAAATCGTGTTTTGTTAGGCTTACGTTATACATACATGCAGCATACATGCATACACGCATACATACATATGTAGTATGTATTGCATACATACATATATAAAACAAAGCTTTACGACCGTGTGTTCAATACGTGCATACAGTACACATGCATACAGTACACATGCATACAGTATATATGTATACAGTACATATACATGGATTCATTAGCGGAAAGCTTTGTTAGTTTCTTTTCCCTTTTTTTCTTCTTCTTCTCACTGTATGTACAGTCTCTCTCTTGAAAAGCTTTCAACCAGTACGAGAAAGAGGAAAATCATCTAGCACATATATAATCCGTTGTTTGTTTGTTTGTTTGTTTGTGTTTGTTGTTTTCTTATTCATAAAAAGGAAAACATCAGACATTTTCTATGCCCCAATCTTTTTTTCTCACATTGATTTTACCCGTGATCAGTTGCAGTACAGGTACAGTACACGTACACGTAAACGCAAAAATCACACACAACCACTACACTAAAATTGGGTGGTCCCCCTCCCCCAAAACATACACTGCCTTCTCTCTTGCCTTTTGTGTAATTTTTAAATATTTTTTTATTTGAATTGTAAATATTCACTCGACTAAAAACTGGTGATGATTCTATTTTAATATTAATTCTACCCAGAACTTTTCTCTTCGATCTTACTTTAACATATTTCTTTTTGTTATTTATCATACATACATACATATATGCATTAATGATTATTGGATTCCTTCTTTGTCTTCTCCACATACTTCGGAGAATTTAGCATTCATTCAATAATTTATTTTGGCAATTTATTAGTGCTAATACATATACATTTATATTGTGCTAATACTTATGTATTTCTGAAACAAACAATACGGATTATTAATTTTTGAAATGTACTATATCGCGTTCACGACAATGATTTGAGCTTTTGAAAACAAATACATATATACATATACATATGTATGTATATTTTGCCACATGTGCAATACTGTAGTGTATTGAATGAGATATCAGCAATGCTGATCACTCGCTATGGCTATGGCGTGATGTTGATGTAGGGGTTGTCATGTCTGTTATCCGTGATAGAAGACGCTGGTTCGATTCCAGCTCACGCCGTCCCACTGGCAATGCGATAAGTGATAATATTGTTTTTCATTCTCTACCCAGCCATTACAATACCATAAATACATATGCATATAATGTTTAGCGTGAACGCAATTAGTTAATTTTGAAAGTTTTAGCACTGTACTCTCATCCTCATTCCATTTGTTATCTTACTCTTTCCCTCCATCTCTCTCTTACATTCATAGTATTACTCTTTTCACAAAGATATGTAAATATCAAGGGTGCTAACATTTACGGTTTACGATTTACAAAATTGAAAATTAATTTTCGTAGCACCCTTGATACATACATACATACATACATATGTATGTATGTATGTTGACGTCTTTTCAATCCTATGCAATTCTCTCACTCATCTTGTACGTGCTCAAAATTTTCTTTCCACCGTTGCTAATACATGTACTACGATATTTCAAAAATTTCTTTGTTTTTCATCTCTTTCTCCTTTTTGTTTCGCAATAAAGGCCCAGATTTTTTAGAAATTCGCTTTTAATTTGATTTTTATTTATATTTTGTAATTGTTTTTCTCTTTCTCCTTCTTCAAATTTGCCTTCTTTTGATATTTTTACACAATTTTTGAAGTCGCTCAGCTCAGCGTGGAGTGCAAGTTCTGAGAATACGGCTTCAAAAATTGGCACACCATTTTGCAAAATGTTTGAAAGTTTGCAATATATATATGTATTTCTTGAACTATATATGTGCACACTTCTTGTATACATACACACACATACATACACATACATACATATATCAAATCCCACAACATCATCTGGGGAATTTGAGAATTGTGTGTAAGCACTATATGATAATGATATGATATTTGCTATGCGAATTGCTGATAATGATATTTGCTATACGAATTTGCTAGGATATCATTAATGGTTATCATTATTGAATGGAATGATGTGAACTGATCTGAACAAATGATTGAGAGTGCTCCGAGAATAAGTAAAATTTTCTTCAAATTGTTTTTTTGCTGTAAACAATTCATCAAAATTTAGAGAGAAAAACATTTTTGTAAGTATAAGTTTCACAAACAGTGCTGCGACTAAATACAACTCATTCGTTACGTTATAAATCATAGTTTTGTGGTTTTAAACCATTGGTTTGTTTATTTATTTATTTATTCTTTTTGTTGAAAAACGGATGAAAGGACTATCCCAAAAGAAAAATACATATGCATATACAGTGCGTTAGTGTCTAATCAAATATACATACGTACATACATACATACATATATGTGTCAAGGGTGCCAAACATTTGCGATGATGTACCAAAAATTTTTGCCAATTTTCGTAAATAAAAAAATATTTTTATCAAATTTTTCTTCAAATCATTTTTAAAGTCAATTGAAATTTTAATTGGGGGGGGGGAGCAAAATGTATGTATGTATGTATGTATGTATGTATGTATGTATGTATGTATGTATGTATGTATGTATGTATGTATG
>SAUE01000026.1:128223-143593 GCA_009724625.1 Deladenus siricidicola
CCCCCCCCCCGGTAAAATTAAGTTGTAAAACCTAAAAAAAATACCTAAAATACAACACAGTAAAATATACCAAAAAAAAGAAAGCAAAACAAATACTAAAAATTGAATTTAAAAAATTTCAAACTTTCTCTGTTGAAGATAAATTTAAAAAATTTCGCTAAATGTGGTCGCGTCGCGCACGCTTCGCCGCCAAACCGCATTCCTCATCGTTCTCTTCGCGGCGCAAACTTGCGGCTTGCGGTTCGCCAATTTCCAGTTTTACGTGGTGCCAATTGGCGTTCGCATCGCCAGCATTTGCGCCACCCTCATCAATTTTCGCGCTATTAGCGAAATTTTCGCCGAAATTTGCATCGCCGCCGTCGCCATCGTGCGGCGGCGGCGCCAAATTCTCGTCGTCGCCGAGCGCGCCAATTTTCGACGGCGCGTGCATAGCGCGCCACCGCTGCTGCAGCTCGCGGAAGCACGATAAGCAGCGCAACTCGCTCGTCGCCGCGCTGATCACCAGAAATTCGCACTCACTCTGCAACAAATTGAATTTATTATAAAAAATAAATAAAAATTATTTTGCAAAAATTTATTTTATTAATTTATACAAAAGATTTGTCAAAAATTCTCTCACCTCGCATCCCTTACAAACGGTTTTCGCCTCTTCTTCGCCCAGCAGCGTCGCGCCGTCGACGACACCGGTAACGCACAGCGCGTCCGCCGCGCTCAGTGTGCGCGAATCGACCGAAAAAGGGGCGGTGCCACTTTTCACCAAAAGTTGCTTCACTGAAAATTTTCTCAATTTTATACAAAATTTGCAAATGTCTGCATTTGCAAATTGGCGCCTCTCAAACCACACTTACTGTGCTGACGTTTGGCCTGATTGGAGCGGATGCGCTGTAGCTCCGCTTCTCGCTTGCGACGAGCCTCGGCCAACGCTGTAGCGGCAGCGGCAGCAGCAAGAGCAACAGCAGCTTCCGACGACGAGGACGACGGCTGTGGCTGTGGCTGCTGCTGTTGTGCTGTGGAAGAGGACGTGGGCGAGGCGGATGAGGCGGCTGGCGGCGAGTGCGCGCACTGCTCATTCCTCTCCTCCGCGAATGGCACATTTCGCTCAATTCTCAGTCTAAATTACATTTTTGAATCAATTTAATCGGAAATTCGGGAATTCGGGATTGAATCTTTCACTCACTTGTGAACGAGTTGTGCGAGGCGTTCACGCTCCAAGCGCGCGTGTTCGCGCCACTGCGACGGCTGCGAGCCGATCGCGTCGCCGCACGCCGGGCAAATCGCCGAGCCGCTCGCGTCGAATTGCAGACGTCCTAAAAGTATCAGTTTAGTAATTTTTTTATCTCTCTATCTCCGTTTCTCTCTATTTCTCTCACTCACTCACCCACCCATTCACTCACACTTAGCTCTCACTATTTTCCTTATATTTTTCTCTAATAATACTTTCTTTCTAACTACATATGTATTGTTTAATTTGCTTAATTTAAGCAAACAATTTTAAAAATTTTAGAATTTTTAATTTCAAACTTTTTATTTTATTTAAAGGACACTTATTTGTTTTTTTCTCGATTTTACTCAAAATTCCCTGTCAAATCCCTGCCACATTGCACCCCCCCCCCCCCCCCCAATTCATTCCACAAATTCGTCCCTCAAAAAAAGAAGAAGTGAGTGAGTCAAGCTGGATGGTTGGATGGATGACGCTAATCGGCTAAGATTTATTCAAATTACCGCCATCGCGATTTGTTTTTTTTGCGTTCGCACCCAAGATTTTCTCACATTTCTCATTCTTTTCCACTTTTTTTCCTCTTTTTTCGGGGCTCAAAAAGCAAAATAAAGCAGCCAAAAAGAAGAGAAGAAGTAAGAGTAGGGAATTCTTTCATCTTTTCGCCAAAAAAGTGGAAAAAAAAAGAAAATTGAGAGATAGAAAGGGAGTAAGAGAGAGAAAGAGAAAGAGCCTTCCTTTTTTTGCCTTCCTTTTTGTGTGTGCTTTTCTTCATTCGATTTCAATTCATTCAATTAATTCAGACTTTTTTTATTTAAAAAATTTTCTCTTTTAATTTTCCGCACTAAAAATTTCAAACAATTTTTTCATATCTCTGTCTCTCGCTCTCTCTCTCTCTCTCTCTCTCTCTCTCTCTGTCTCTCTATCTCTCTGTCTCTCTCCCTATCTCTCTCTCTATCTCTCTGTCTCTCTCTATCTTTTTCTTTCTCTCTCTCTGTCTCTTTTGCACTTCTCTTTCTCTCTCACTTCTCTCACTCTTTCTCTCTCTCTCTCTATCTCTCGCTTTCTCTCGCTATCTTTCTAACTTTTCATTCAATTTTCTATCGTTAAAAAAAGAAAAATTTACCTCAACAAAAAAAAATTTCGCTGCGCTTTTTGACTTTTGCGAGGTGAAAAATTTGTTTTTTTTTTACTTTTTTATTTACCAAATTTTCAATTTTCGTCAGATTTTGTCTGCCAGCAAGCAAATTGCAAATTGTCAGTTAGACAAAAAAGAAGCGGTGCAAAAAATTGGCGGAAAATTTCACAAAACCCCCGACGATTAGCACTAAAATTTTTTTCAATTTTTTATATGTACTCAATGTTCAATTTTTTGTCAAATTGTCAGCAAAGCTCACGAAGGTAGGATTGTGGGGTGGAGGCGGGGAGGGGGGGATAATGGAATTGGCAGAGAAAATTTAAAAAAACCCCAGGAGAATTGGCACTAAAAATTGAAATTAAGATAAAAATGATTTTGCTAGCCTGGCGAATTTTTAATTTTTTTTATGTATTTTTTTACAAAATTTTCTTGTTTTTTTTTCAAATTTTGTGCCAGATTGTCAGTTAATTGTCACACAAAAGTGGAATTGGTAGAATATTTTTTATGAAAAAAATCACTGAGTATTAGCGCTAAGAAAGAATTGAATTGAATTGAAAGGTGATGNTAAATAAACAAACAACGGAATTATGCAAAAATTATGAACCAAAAAAATTGTTTGTAAATTTGCAAATTACCGAAAAAGGTGAAAGAATTGGTTAGTGAAAAAAAATTTTTGAGTTGGGAATTTTACAGAAAAATATGCCTCCATTTTTAATGAAAAAAAAAAGTTCAGTAAGAAAAAGTTCACTAAATGATTTTAGTGCGAAATTTTAAATGAAACGATTAGTCAAAACTTATTTTTAAAAAAGAATTTATTTTTCTCTCCCTATCTCTCACTCCACACCACTCACTCACTCTTTCTGTCTATAGTTCTCTTCTCAAACTGTATCAATTTTTTAGCTGGGGGTGATAAACTTTTGGCGAATATTCTCTCATTTTTCTCTCAACCTCGAATGTCTCGTTTTTTTCTCTCTCCCTCTCTAACACTCACACACTCTCTCTCACCCTCCAATGTCTCGTTCTGCTCTCGTTCATTGCGTGGGTGAGTGTGGAAGGGGGGGGGGGCGCGGGTGGTGTAAAATTGACTAATATTCTCTCATTCTCTCACAACCTCCAATGTCTCGTTCATTTCTCGTTCTCTCTCTCCCTCATGCCAAAAAGGCGGCAGAAAATGATTAAAAATACTTCAAAAAAGGGAAATAATTTAATCAAATACTGTACAATAACATTTGATATTTCGTACCCGTGGGTGGGTGTATGTATAAATTTGTGTTTATTGGGTGGTAGTGGTGATGGTGGGGTTTGAAAATGTTTTTTAATTTTAGACAAATTAAATTTTTTATGTGTGTTTTGTGTGTTATTTTTGCGACGACGACGACACACAAAAAATGATGCCTTTTTCGATGAGGGCTGGCTGGTTTATTTGTATTTAATTTTCTCCGTTTTAATACTTCCCCTTTTTTGAGCATTGAGAATGGGGAGAAAATTTGTGAAGAAAATTGAAAATTGCCAAAACGATGCGACAAAAATTGTAATTTGAAAAAAAATAAAAATAAAATTTGTAATGTCCGCTTTCGGGGTTTGGCCGTGTATGTATGTGTATATTGTATGTATGTGTGTATGACTTAATGAATTTTAAATTTTGACATATAAAACAACGACGACTAAATTCGACGGCTGAATTCAGCGCGCGACTGAACTCAGCATATTGCTCACTTACATATTTCAACACGTGAATGAACTCAAAAACTGAATTCAACATATTTTTTTAAATCTCAGTACTTGACTGAATCCAACGCGCGACTGAACTAGGTCCCCCATTTTTTATAATATCTCAGCACATCACTGAACTGTGCGTTTGTATACCTTGACATTTTCTGTAAATAACTTTTTCCAAATTACAAAAAAATTTTTTAATTTTTCAATTTTTTTAATCGTAGCACATTTTGCCCCAAAATTTGTTTTTGGGCAAGGTCTTTTCAAAGAAAAAGAGTGAAGTGTTTGTATGCATACATTTCGATGTATACTGAAATTGAATAAGTCATGTTTCTCTCCGCTGCTCTGCTTTTTTAAATATTTATTCAAATTCCCGCATGATTTTGTGGGGGTAAAAAAATGGCTCGAAATTCACACACGGACTGTATCAAAAAAAGAGCACCAAAAATAAAATGACAAATTGAATAAATAAATAAAATATATATATATATATATATGGCGGCGAGATTAAAAACAATCAGATTTGCTTTACTTTTTTTCTCCCCCTTTTTTCGGGAGTTTTTATGATAAATTCATTTTTAGTTTTTATATTTTTATTTATTATTTATTCATATTTTCATATTCGTCTTCTTCGGCGTTACTCCCCATATTAAGTAAGACGAAACAAATAAAGAGTGAGAACACGGCAAAAGAAAAAAGAGGAAGAGAAAGAGAGAGAGAGAGAGCGAGAGAAAGTAAATGGATGCAGATGATGAGCACAGAGAGAGTTAGGAAGAAATAAATAGACGGGGAAAGACATGGAGGGAGGAACAGAAAGCAAGATAGAACGAGAGAGAAAGAGTGACTTTTTTGTCAAAAAAAACTGAAAAAGAAAACAACATTAAAATTAAATTTTCTTTAAAATTTAGTTTTTTTTTACTTTAATTTTTAAAATTAATTTTAAAAAAGCAACAAATGTGTATAAAAATTTCATTATTGTTTTTTATTAAGAGCAAAGTTGAGCAAATTTTAAACTTTTTTTTTGGCATACTTATATGTACATATTACGTCAAAACATTGATCGGATTAATATAAATTTTGTTCATTGAATTTTTGTTTTTTCGGTCTGGCAGATATGTTTTACCGCATCGCTCAAAAACGTGAAAGCTATTCTTCGTCATAATCCCTCCCCCACCGGTGCACAAGCAGTTTGTTTGTCACGGCCCCCATCGCCGCCACTTCAAACACGCCAAGAAACCAGCTATTTTCGTTAAAAAACAGCCATCAAACCATCCACAAACAAACACAACAACAAACATGAAGAGATATATTCTTGGTATCTGTGGTTGGGGTGAGGGGTAGAGAGGGGGGGGGTAAATTGAATGTATGTAAATAGAAACAATATTTTCGATCGTTTATTGCTCTCCGGGGAGCAACGCGCATAAAATACATAACTATATAACTGCTACTAACACTACCCAACAAGTACGGGTACCATGTATATATGTATGTGTGTATGGATGTATAAATGGTGTGTTTGCAAAGTGTTTTCGCTAGTCGGGAAGAATGTTTAATAAAATATTACTTCACATACAAACCAATTCATAAGCCGCCGAGCGCGGGAGTTCTCTTCGTTTTGACCGAGTATGGGCCGGGCCGAATACAAATTGAATTTTGCTTTTTCACAACAATCTGTGTGTATATGTGTGTGTATGTGACAACAGAGGGGAAAACACCGCCACTATTATTAATTTTTATGCACATTTGTGATACAAAAACACAATTTTGTGCATTTTGTTAACAAAAAATTTGGAAAAAAATATAAAAGTGAGTTAAATTTTGTGGACACTTTTCGTAAAACAGAACAATATGTAAAATTACAGCAAGCTAACTTTTAAAAGATAAACTGATTTTTTTGTATGTGTATCAAATATGTATGTATACTGGAGGGGGGGGGAGGGGAATTTTCTCGTTTCTATTTCTAATCCAAATTTATAAGCAAAATTTATACTTTTTCCAAACTCAGAATACAAAAGATTTCAGAAAACATTTCTTTGGTAATTAGGGCGGTTAGCAAATTTTAATATGCAGCATGATTTTTGAAATACTGAATTTAAAATTCACGAAAATTTATGTTTAAATAAATTTAAAATTACAACTTACAATTAAAAATGGCTGAACAGGACTTTCGCTCAATTAAACAACTCTTTGCTGCTACACATGCTGCTATGTAGTGTGTCAATTTTTGTCTATTCTGTGTGCTGAATGCGTTGGTACCGTATTTATATGTTCGTCAATTATTTTCCTCCATCCATATTTTATTTTTTTATTGTGTGTGTTGCATGTAGCAGAAAGCGCAATAACAAGCGCAGAATATGATTTAAAAAGTGGTGATTATCACAAGAAAAAAGCAAAATTATTTACAAATTTGCTTTAGAATTGCAATTATTTTAAAATCTAAAATTATTTAAAGTTGAATTTTGTAAAAAAAAGCATTATCAAAAGATTTTTAATTCTGAAATGTGGACATTTTGCCGCTGATTTTTATCGAAAAAAATGTTTGTTGAGATGAATAAGAAAAGTACAGTATGAAAAGAATGAGTAAGTACATGTAGTTTAGTTGGATGACATTTTAGTGTTTTTTTTATTTAAATCGAAAAGTTTTGAAAAAGAAAAGTGCATAACTAAAACATTTATTTTTGTTCAATCTTTCGTTCTATTTTAATTTATTGAATTGAATTGCATCCGTTTTTGTAAAAATAAGATGTATATATGTATTAGGATGAACTAGAAACTGCAGGCTATTTTCCGAATGTGATTTTTGTTGTTTGTGATTTTTGTTGTTGTTGTTAAAGAAAGCAAGAAAGCACACAACTCATACGGTTCGCAACAAAAACTCTTTTCGCATTAAAATAGTAGAATTGTAAAAAAACGCAATTCACAAAAAAAGTCGAAAAGTGGGTTGCAACGTTGAGAAGGTAAAAGAAGAAGATTTTATCGCTTCCGAAAAAAAAATTTCTTTCTTTGCTTCCCTTTCTCTCCCAAGAAAGAAAATATTGGAAGAGTGCAAAGCGAGGGAAGTTCCTTTTGCCAATTTTGAAACAATTTTTTTAAATTAATTGCGTTTTTTATGTTCAGTCGTTTTTTATATGAAATATGTTTAAATGTGTAAGAGCCATTATAATAAAGAGACCGTCGAAATGTTTGAGATTTTATCATCGCCATCCTCCATAAATCACGCAGACTCTTTCAGCACAGCACTGAAGCAGCGTTGCACAGATGTTTTCTCTTGCTCTTCTCACAGTAATAAAAAATGTCAAAATTATTTTTGATTGAAACTGATGGTAATTATTACGTGAGATGAATATAAAAGCTGCCTGATTGGACAAATTCATTTTATCATTCCGTGAATTATCACTTTACACATTAGTAATATAAATCTGATTTACCCAAAACTACTTTGAAATAAATGAGTAAAATTTGGAATTAATATGTATATTTTCAGTGTACTGTGCAAATATATTAGTCTTGTACATATACAGCTGGCTGATAAACCAAAAACAACGTATGGAAAATTGCATTAGAAAATCATTGCATTTTTCTCAATAAAACCAATTAGAATAAATGAGCATTTTTGACTCATCTTTTGAAAAATCAACAAAAATTTTTCATTTATTCGCCGCGCGAAAATCAAACTGCGCACAACACAACAACAACTTTCAACAATAAACATGAGAGAAAATGTTCAACTTTGATCACGGTTAAATATCAAAACAAAATTTAAGCAATCAAGCATTTTCTTGTGTATGCAGAGGTTCACTGCACTTTATGAATAGATGAAGTTTTTTGTACACGGAATTGAAAGTCTTCGCTAATGTTTACCTTTTGTTTTCATTGTGTTGTTGATGTTACCTTACATGTTTGCGTACATTTAAAGCAGTAAAAGCAATTTAGAACATTTTACAACACCCTTAAAATAACGAGAAATATGTGTTTTGCGCATTCCAAAACACATTTAAATTACAAATGATACATTTGTTTTGTTTACTTGTGTTTTTTACCAAAATAAAATACTATCTTTACCAAAAAGAAAGAATACGAAAATGAGCAACACTTCCCGCATAAATTCGAAAACTATATGTAACTGGCACACCGACATTTGCGGACGACATTTGCGGACGACATTTGCGGACGACATTTGCGGACGACATTTGCGGACCCGACATTTGCGGACGAAATAATTTTTAAAATTTCCAATTTTTTAAATAAATGAAATGTTATTTCGGTTCTTGTAGTTTATTGGTTTATCGGGACATGATAAAATTTTTCGTTGTTTTTAAGGTTCTCTGAGACGGGAACTTCGAATTTAATACTGTTTTTACTTATTTTGTTGTTTTTGTACAGTTTTTAACATTTTCACTTGGGGTGGCGTGTAGCGATCCCCAACACGTGTACAATTCGGGGTGGGGTAAGAAGGATAATAGCAGCCTAACTCGCAATTTTGACGTTTAACAACTCGTTTTTATATCAAAAAAATAATTATTATTTTTTAAATTGATAATTATTTCGTCCCCAACTGTCGTCCGCGAATGTCGGGTCCGCAAATGTCGTCCGCAAGTGTCGTCCGCAAATTTCGGGTCTGCAAATGTTCGTCCGCAAATGTCGGGTCACCATGTAGTACAATAAAATTAAAGAAAATTTTTATAATAACGCACGCACAAAACGAAACAAATTCTCATAAGTTACATGGTAGGTAATATGTATAAAAATTTTTTATTGGCGTTACTTTACTTCGAACATGCATATTGTACATACATGTTAACAATAAAATTTTACTGTGTAAAGTAACTTATGTTTCAGGAGCAATACACAAAATATGACAAAAATTTCTTTAAATATGTTTACTAAATGATACCGTATTACTTTAAAATCTCAATTTTAAATATGACAGTTTAGTTTATTTCCTTTTTTTTCATTTTTAATCCAATTATTCTTATGCGATCGGCATTCATAAATCTAGATTATTAATAATGCACATAATCCGATTAATCCCTCTTGTGGAAAAAGAAGAACAAAACAACACTGACCAAACAAAACAATAACACCATCTTGCTAAGCACTTTTGGCGGCATTTTCCAAAGACCGCACTTCCTTCGCAAGCGCAGCACATTTGTTTCGAGATTTTCTCAGTCATTGCGGCGGCTCGCCTCTTCTCAATCCGAGAATATCAATAACTCATATTACTTCTTAATTAAGGTTTATTCTTTTTTTATTAGTTTCAACAATAGAGATTGAGGAACATTTTCGGGAAAATTATTTCCTTTTCATTTTTTACGCTTTAACGCATTATTATTTTGTTAGACTTTGGGACAATTTTATGTAACTGTAAGCTATGAAAAAAGAACTGTAAATATGTATAAAATACAAAAATTAAAAATTGAGTATTATAAACATACATATATGCATTTTTCATTTATTGAGAATTTTAAAAATTATCATTCCTTAAACATATTTTCGAACAAAGAGAAATAATATCCAAAATGATTTTTACTGAACCGTAATTTAATTGATTTTTATTTTAAAGTAATTAGCAAAAACTATAATATAAATACGATAAAACAATAAATACATATAACAAGACTTACGATTAAGCAAGGATAATTTATGCAAATTTTTTTTCCACCAACAACAATTGTTTTTTTATTTCTATTTGTTGTAATGAAAACGAGTAATATTTTTTGTATACGATATGACATATTGTTATGAACATTGTAAATGCATTGAAAATGCATTCATTCGAATCAGAAAACGTATAAAATAAATCAACATCATACATATGCATTAATTAAAATTACAACTATTTAACGCTGAGAAAGATCAACATAAAGAAAAGAAACAAATTCTCAGTTTGACTGTTACAAATTCTTAGGTTGACAATCTCAAAACAAACAACAAAAAAACTTCATTCTGTGTTTTGTGTATTAATTTGTAAAACGAAGGTTTAATATTAACAAATTTTCTTGTCGTCCCCAACTACACAAATTAAATACTAATTATATAACCGTATATGTTCCGTAATTTTATGGCCAACAAAATATTTCTTAAATATTTGATTTTGCAAATTTGCAGCAACTTAGTGTTAAGGCCATCTGCTTTTGCAATAAAAATTGTTTTCATAACTTATTTACCCACATTTCCATAAAAGGCTTAAAAATAAAATTTTCTGTGATTTACAGCTGATAATAAAAGTTTTGGTAAATTGTGCCAAAACTATCAAAAGAAAGTCAGAAATCATAAAAACAAACTTGGTTGCTGTTGTTGTTGGGTCGCAGACGAGGAAATTGTGTTTGAGTGTGCAGAAGTTGATCTGCTATTATCGTCATCAAGCTTCTGATAATCTTCTCTTACTGTTGTTTGTGTGACATGATCTAAAATCATTAAAATTATTTATTTAAATTAGATCGATTAGATATTAAAATAGACTAAAATTAGATCGAAAATAAATAGAAATCTACGAAAAATAACCTAACAAAAATTAATATTACACAATATCGCCATTGAAATTCGGTAGTTACTTAATTTTTAAATCAAAATCATGTCACAATTTGCAACTAGCAGAATTAATCTACCGTTATTATGCGCTAATGAGTAATTGGCAGTGGATGCTGCTCCATTCCTGTTATTGGTGTTTATAAAATGCTGCATTAATTGACTTTGAATTTGTTGTTGTTGCTGTTGTTGTTGCTGTTGATGTTGTTGAAAAGAAGTAGAATGTTGTTGTGAAAGGTTGGAAGCTTGCAAAATTTTTTGAAAATTTAAAATTGCCGCAGGTGAAAATAAATTGTTGTTATGATTACTTTCCGCATGAGCAATACCGTTAGTTGAATTTCCCGCATCTTTATCGTTATTGATGACACCATCATTCGCCGAGGAGAGGGAATGGCTACCGTTCGACGCAGGTGATAGTCGTGTTGTAGAAATTTTCGGAGAGAATTCGCTGATATTTGCGTTATTATTATCATTTTCGTCAACACTTCTGCCGCTGTAATCAATTGAGGTAGTATTTTTGTCTCCCGCTGTTTGCAGCAATGGCACCGCCGCTTCGAAGGGCGGAAAAATTGACGGAAATCGTGCTAGAAATTGAGCGGCGGACGTCGACCAGCTGTTGGACATTGGCAAACTCAAGTTAGCGGCGCTGAAGCTGCCGTTCGCCGTTGCCAACGGTGAGGGCGTTGAACTTTTGGAATTCGGTGTTTTTGACACTGAAAACTTTAACAACGCATTTGGCGAAGAAACACTTGGAAACGAATTCATTGGAAAGGAAAGGTGAAATCTGCTGTTTGTGAGAGACTGAGATTGCTTTTCCGTTTCCATTTTGAATCTGTAATTAAATAACAATTTTGTACGAAAAATAATATTTGGTTATTCAAAAGTTTTTTAAACTGCATAAAACTGCTAAAAAAGTTAAAGTCAATGTTGTGAAATACGGTAGTAACAAAAAAAGAAGAAGAAAACTGCACCTTTGCGTTAAACAAAAATTGTTTTTGGTATTGTTCAATCCAATATCAACTTGAAAAACGATAAAAACGGTGAGATATCCATTTTACAAATAAATATTTTTGTAATTGACAAAATCGAAGTTATTGTGGTGTTTTTACGGATATGCATATATTGTATATATGTGTTTTTGGAAAAGCAACATGTTCTTTTCATCATCTGTGTATGTATGTTTCATTTGTTCATTCATTCATTTAAATTTTCGATATAATGATTCATTAAAACAGAATTAAAATTTTTTATCCGCTTAATGATCAATGCTTTTGGGTTAGAAAAATTATAAAAATTGTAACTCGTAAATTTTTATGATCAATAAAATTATTTGACAAAAATGCAAATTTTTAAATTGTTCAAGCAATTAAAATTTGAGAAAGCACATAAAATTATAAAAAATAGCAAAGTATAAAAAACATGAGAAAAATATCAAAATGTTCAAACAAATATGAGAATTTCAAAATGAACAAAAATAAACAATAACAAATAGCTAAAAAATGAGCAAAAAAGCTAGTGAATAAATATGTACAGTACTTCGCACAAAACAAACTGATAATTTTTCTCATTTTTCTCACTTGTTAATAAATAGGAAGATTGAAAAAATAATTCACTACCAATCATTTTATATCGGGGGAGTTGTGCACACTGTCCTACTAATGGCTGCATTTTTTCACTATCAAAAACATTTCCGCGACAACTGTAGAAAGAAGGGTGTGTGTGTGCGTGTGTGCGTGTGTGCGTGTCTGTGTGCTACGTGGCTGCGTTCTGTTCTGCTACATTTCCGAAAAATAAACATCTATGTATGTATGTATATGCACTTTACGTAGAGATGAGAATGAGAAACTCTTTTAGTGTTTTTGTGTGTGTAATATTTTGGAATGCGCTTTTTAGCCATTCAATTTTTCCAACTGTTTATTCAATTTTCAAAAATTGTCTATCTTGATTGTCATTCTTAGTCACAATACACACCTAACTTACGCACATAAATATAATATAACACACAACATTCGAAATTTTTGTTCAATCACGTTCATAAGAGCGTGACTTCGTGAAATCAGCCAACAAACGCACAAAACCATTTACTACATACATACTAACCGCACACGCAAAATTGTGAAACTGCGAAAAGAGCGTTTCGAAGAAGAGTCACGCATGCTCAACTTTCAATCTGTACTACCATCAAATTTTGATCTCAATAATTTTTCTTTTTTGTCATGATATTTCAAACTCTCTATCTATTTGTCATAAACTCTTTCTCTCCCCCTCTCTCTGCCTAATCGGTCTACAATAAATGAACGGCAAATGTTGCTGTGACGAACACTACAGCTAAAATAAATACAATACAAAAATTCGCACGCCATTTTACACATTTGTTTTACACACATACACACACGTATTTAGTGCTTCGCACATTAAAGTGACACACTCACAAATTCTCGTACCGTCATAGCAAACTGATTACTATATGTAGTTGATGTATTACTAAATTCAAAAATCATGATTTCTTGTTACACATTTTATATTAGTCATAGTATGATGTACTCATGAATTTCAATCACTAAACGTCTGACTCCACTTTACATACATAAATACATATAGTAATGCTTTGTGTATTTTACAATTGTAAGATTTTGTATTGCTTGAAATGTGAAACTGTGCGTGCACACACACACACAATAAGAATAATACAATAAATGGAAAATGAATAGGCTAATGCTAACTGAGAATAAATTTAGTAACTGTAGCGGAATTATTGAGAAAATGGCGGACAGCCTTACTTATGAATACAATATTATAATTTGCTTAAAAGAAGACGAAAGTTACAGTAACAAAAAATTTTTAAATTAAAGAAATTATTTATTTCAAATCGCAAAAGAACACAGTATAATATTTGCGAAACAATATTGTCTAAAGTAAATTATTGTTTCACAATGCCAAAAACAAGCCTAAATAATTTCCAAAACGGATAAAATTTTAGCGAAACACGTTCGCAAAAAAAAGACGTACAAGACAAAAAAAACTTGACAATTTGATTTTTTTTTCTGTGTATATGCATAAATCAAAGAATCAAAACATCGTAAGAATCATCTCTTTGAGATGCTCATCGCCCGCCGTACAACCATTTTTTGCTGATATTAATAATCAAAAAAGAAATATAAAAAATGCAGCCCGTACGCAAAAGAACAACCAACAAAGTGGTAGTAAGTGGAAAACGAAAGAATGACAGGGGGAGGGGGGTTGGGCAAAGAAAAAAAAATTGAATAATTGAATAAGGAAGCAATCTTTTCTCAAAAAGCTTCTAAAAAAGTTCGAAATGCTTTGCTTTCCGCCGCCACTGCTTTTTTGATGTTTTTTGAATTGAATTGAATACAGCAACAGTTTAGTTTCGTTTGTGTTGTGTATAGTATGTATTTTCGTGCTTTTGTTACTTGTCTATATTTTCCTTTTTCTTTCACATTTTGCGTGCATTTCTCACTCTTTCTAGATTTCTTATTCGTTGTACATTTTTGTTTTCCTCTGCCAACAATAAATTTTAATATTATTCATCACTTTAGTTTCTTTCTGCAAAAATTCACAAAATAGTTATTTTGTTTTCCAATTGAGTAGCAATCACGTAATTTAACAGTATAATCACGTAATGCAATAATTTAGCTGGAACGATGGTACATTTTTACGTCAAAAAGGGAAGCAACGAATTAAAATACTCCAAAAAGAATTGGGCAAATGGGACAAAGCAAATACAATTTTTTATTGCTATTTATTTTCAAATTGTGTTTGCCTTTACTAAATTGGATCCAACTAATCGGAAAAGCTCAAAAATCCTTCTTTCCAAACTTTATTTTTTACTTTCTCTCTCCCTCTGTCGCTCTGTCTCTTGCAGTCTCAGTCCCTGTGTCTCTCTATTTCTGCCTCTCTCTGCCTTTCTATCTCAGTGTCCGTCTCTCCATCCCTCTCTCTCAAATCCATTCTGGCCTACTACTTCTCATACAAGTCGCCTAACGCAAAATAGCAACAACAAAACGCTTTTAACAAAAAATGGGAAAATTGCTTACCGTCTCATCCAATGAGACAGCGAAATGAATGAAGTTGAGAATGAGAATGAGTGAACTAGTATGAGTAATTGAGATAAGTGTATGGGGAATGTAACATCTGAGTGGTGAAAAAAGGCGGCGCCAAAAAAGACACTTTTCCCTCTCAATTTATCATTTCAATTAAAAATTTGGATGAAATTCGCCACAAAGCGTATGCGATGATGATTTATTGTCTAACATCTGTTTTAAGACTAAGACCATTTTTCGGTATACTTTCGACAAATACTATATGAGTTAATAATGCCTTTATCATTCAACGTCTATGGTAGGATTCTGGGAGTTACATACAGTGCTGAAAATAAAGATTTTTTTTACTTATTTAAAAAAATTGGTTCTTGAAAAGACACTTATAGTTATTTTTAGCAGCCGTTTTTTTCATTACTGATTTGCCCAACTTTTGAAAAAGTAAACAATTAAGTAAAACACGTCACTCTTTGTTAACTTGTAATTTTGAAATAATGATAAGTTTACCAATTATTTTGGCTTCTAATGATTCGATCCACCCGAAACTTATTAATTTGGTTTAATTAGGCCTAAAAAGTTTTTTGAAGTCGTAAGAAAAACAAATTAGAAAAAGAGAAACTCCGCGGCGGATATTTGTAAAGATCATCAGAAAATTACTTTTATCCAGTGCTGGGTCTTGAATCCGTTTTGAATCCGATTGAATCCGGATTCAAA
>SAUE01000026.1:143603-154237 GCA_009724625.1 Deladenus siricidicola
TTGCAGGTGATTAGAACAAAACCGTAGATGAGACGGGGGAACGACATTTGCGCCGTGGACATTTGCGGAACCGACATTTGCGCCGCGACATTTGCGCCCACAACTAAAAACAGACATTTGCGGAAAATTCATTAAAAATTTTTAGGCTGCCTAGGCTTTGAACTAAGCCTCAGTTTTAAGCTTAGGCTAAGCCTCAGCCTTAGGCTAAGCTTCAGCCTTAGGCTAAGCCTCCGCCTTAGGCTTTAGGCTTAGGCTTAGTCTAAGCCTCAGCCTTAGGCTTAGGCTAAGTCTCAGCCACAGGCTTTAGGCTAAGCCTCAGCCGTAGGCTTTAGGCTAAGGCTAAGCCTCAGCCGCAGGCTTTAGGCTAAGCCTCAGCTGCAGGCTTTAGGATAAGCCTCAGCTGTAAGCTTTAGGCTAATCCTCAGCCGCAGGCTTTAGGCTAATCTTCAGCCGTAGGCTTTTGGCTAATCCTCTGGGGGACGCAAACGTCGGGGCCGCAATTTTAACATTATATACGAAATGAAAGGATTTTTTTGTAATTTATTTACTTTATTTTTATGTTGTTAAAAATTTAATGAATTTTCCGCAAATGTCGGTTCCGCAAATGCCGGTTCCGCAAATGTAAATTCATCAATATTAAACATGCTAAAAAATCGATGCGAATATGTAAACAAATTAGAAATGTTACTGTAATCCCGTTAAAGCATTGAAACGTGGACAAAAAAATTAACGATAACTAACTGTGGTGATTGGTGGGCCGATAGATTGAATTATTGAAGATAACACATTATTTTTTACACGCCCGCAATCTGCGATAAATTATTGACTTTCAAAAATACCGAATTTCAAAAATTCCGAATATCTTCTGCAAGAAAAATCAGTGCAAAGATTAACGTTTTCAAGTTTTGCATTTGCAAAAACTCATTCAAAACTATTTCAAAAATGCCAATTGGTCACAAAGCCAATGTTTGGGATTTAAAAAAACATATCCGCGGTAGTATAGTGGTAAGTATCCGCGCCTGTCACGTGCGAGACCCGGGTTCGATTCCCGGCCGCGGAGTTTCTATTTTTTGTTTTTCTTATTTAAATTTTACTTTAATTTACATTATTTTGTTTTTTCTTTATTTAAAATAGAGCCAAAATTGGTACATTTTTCAAAGAAAAGTAATAAAAATTATTTATTTATTTATTACATCCTAATCGATCTAGAATTAAGAAAAAATGAAATTATAAATTACAAATCTCTACAAAAAAGTTAAGCAATCATTTATAAGTCAAAGAATTAAAATAACCAATAATAATTTATAGAAAAAAGT
Organism: Deladenus siricidicola; assembly: GCA_009724625.1. Taxonomy (NCBI): domain Eukaryota; kingdom Metazoa; phylum Nematoda; class Chromadorea; order Rhabditida; family Sphaerulariidae; genus Deladenus; species Deladenus siricidicola. The sequence continues at coordinate 144,920 of SAUE01000026.1, forward strand.
GAATTATTTCATGATCATTGTGATATGCACGCGATAGATCGCGATTGCGGTAGCTTTAATGTACAGGATGCCATGGGAAGAATTTGTATAGGATTTTGTATGTATAGGATACGCTGTATGGCAATCCGCGCTAACCACCGTCGTCCTCCTCCACAAACTCCACGCCACCGATCGCGTCGACGGCATTGGCGGTGGCTGTGGCCGCGTTATCGGCGTTGCGCTCCAGCTCGCCGCCACCGGCGCGCTCGTCGTCGAAGCGCGCGTCGTAGTCGCGGATACGCCAGTTGCGATTCGTCGCCCACATCCGCGTCAGAATCCGAAAGACGTTCACCTCGGCGCGGTATTGTGTGAAGAGCGCGATGAAGAAGGCGGCGAAGAATAGAATCGACGCGATGATTACGGTCACGTCGTTATCGGTGAGAAAGCGTTTCGAGTTGGTGTGGCGGCTTGGCCTGAAAATGTAGAAATGAACGTGAGAAATTACCGCGAAAACGTGACTATTTCTATTATTTCTACAACACAACACCGTCATCCCCCCTTTTCCTTCTTCTCTTCCCCCCTCCCATGGAGTCACCAGTCATGGAGTCGCTAGTATGGGATGCAGGACGGTATGGGGGGGGGGACAAGCCGCTTTGTGGCAGTGTGGAGACAGGCCGGTGTGGGCGAGCCGATGCAGGGCGGTATGGGGACAAGCCCTTGTGTGGAAGTGTGGGGGACGGGCTAGTGTGGGGATCATATCCAAATACAAAAGCCTACCGTATCAGCGGTCTTCGCTCCGCCAGACACAAATAGTGAATGGCCACCCAGCCGCATAGTACCATAATCGCGACGAGAAAGAGAAAAAGCATGTTCAGAATACGGTCACACCAGTCCACGTAGGGGAAATGTATGCGCGTCAGCTGAAGAAATATTACTGTATTTAATATTAAAATTTTTTTTGAAAAATTTACTTCGTTCAAAGCAAAATAATGGCCGAACTTGATAATTTTGCGATTTATTTATTTATTTTGTGTTTTTCAAATATATTTGAATTTTTCCTCGAAAATGTATGTAACTATTACGTCGATGAACGGCTTCCGGCGAAATTTGTAGCCGCACAGCTCGCACTTCGGGATGGAGTACATTTTGCGCGACGAGACCTCGATCCAGTGCTGCAGGCGAATACATTTTAGTAAATTTATTATTTATATTGCTACAATTTTATTACTTCATAACAGCTTCACACCCCACACCCACCCCCGTTTTAAACACTCTAAAACGTTTTCCACTACAGAGCCATCATACCCAAATGACGCTCAACACATTGGGACTGCGGTATGCTAAAGAGTTTGGCTTACCGTAAGACAAGAGATGTGTACGTACTGTACCGTGCCGGCGCATCGGCACGGCGCGATCAATTTCCGCCGCCGTTTCGTCTTGGGCGGCGGCGCGCCGTCCGCGGTGCCCGACGACGAGGACGACGACGCCGGCGATGACAGTAGGCAAATGCGACATTGGCGCTCATCGCCGCCGCCGCGCGACTGATCGTCGGCGGAGGTGAGGAATGCGCCGCCGGCGCCACCGCGCTCGCCGTCGTCGACGAAGATGGGAATGAGCGACACTTTCTCGACGCATTGGTCGGGGTACAGCGTCTCGACGAAGCATTTGCGCGCGTCGCCACCACTGCCGCCGCCGCCACTCGACGACGCCGACGACAACGCGCTTGACGAATTTCGGCCGGGTAGCAGCTGAAACAGTCACACACGTAATTAGAGAATTGCGTAATCGCAAAAAAATATTGAGTAAATTGGAAATAGAAAGGAGGGAGGGGAGTTGGCTCAAATATACATAATCATAATACGAAGATGAATTTTGGATTCCAAAAATCAAAAATTAAATTTGAAGCTACAGCTTGAAATTATTTTCGAAAAGTTAAAATTGAACATTATGAATTTGAACTTTTCCTTCAAATTGATTTAAACTACATAGTTAAACTAGATTAAACTAGATGATAGCTTTCATATTTTTAAAACTTTTTATCAATTTGAATACACGGACAAATATTTTATTATACAATATTATTTCATTGTGTATTTAAAGTTACAAAAACCAAATAATTATGAAAAATAAAATCAAAATTCGGTTAAAAAAGTAAAATTTATTTAATCATGTCATTAATCCTTAAAAAACCCAAATTTTAAATATGTAAGTTTTTCAATCACATACATACAAGTTAACAAAATTATTTTTTATGTCAAAAAAATTCCGGGCCCAACCGGGCCGGCCCGGCATGAAAGCCACCCTTACGCAAAAGTGGCACGGAACAAAAGTGGTACGGAACAAAAGTGGTATAGAACGTAGCCGTCTCGTCGTCTGACGTGCGCTGAAACCTATCCGGGAATTGAGAATCGTTGGAAGTGGGCTATATAAGCGCCGGCGATTTCCCTAACTTTAACTGAAAGCAGTTTGCTGAGTGCCAGGCACGCTTTCCAGCCGGACACAACATCGCTATGACTTCGATCGGATTCGAAAAGTTATAGTTAAGGCGGTAAGCCCCACAGGTGACTGGGGGAGTATAAGACCGGGTCTCGTCCCCGGCGCCGCCGTCGGGTTTGTGGTTCACGACTCAGGCCACTTGGCCCAACGTCCCACCGTCTCTGACGGTCGTGGCGATGTTTGTAGTCCGGCTGGGAGCGTGCCTTGTTCCTCGGGGCGCGCTTGGGGGGGGTAGGATCGAAGAGTGCCGTGGTCGTGCGGTCAGCCTAAACGGTCGGGGGCGGTAAGCCTAACCGGCCGGCCATAAGACGGTCGAGTCTGGCCCGGTCCCCCCTCAAAAGGGGGCCGGCGCAAGTGTATCGGGCACCCCATTAGAGGAGAGTTTCATTTTTTTTTCGTTTTTATTTAAAATTTTTAATAATAATCAGCTGAGTGGTGGTGGAATGCCTGAGAAGTTTATTAATGTTATTGCTTTTTCACGAAAACATATTTTTATTTTATTTTATTTATTTACGTCTAAATAGATCGTAACAAAATTATTTAAATTAAACAACATAAAATTTTATATATTCAAATTTTATATTATTTTAATTGTGCGACGACAAAAATTAAAAATTTTCGTATATTAAAAATTCAATTTAAAATTGTTAAAAATTCAAATCCGACATGTGTAACTTTTAAAATTTAATGGCAAAAAAGATTCTAATTTTTTACTAATTTAAATACACTTACTATTATTTTGTTATATTATTTCATTGTGGATTTAAAGTCAAACAACCAAATAATATTGAAAAATAAAATCAAAATTGCCATTCGGTTAAAAAAGTAAAATTTGTTGTAAAATTTTATGTCATTAATCTTTGAAAAACCCAAATTATAAATAAGTTTTGCAATCACATACAAGTTAATAAAATTATTATATGTCAAAACAATTCCGGGCCCAACCGGGCCGGCCCGGCCCGAAAGTTTTGGGCCCGGCCCGCTCATTGTTATGCCCGGCCCGGCCCGATACCCGGCCGGGCCGACCCGGCCCGAACCGGCCCGGTCCGCGAGCCACTTTTAGCCAATATAAAATGTTCAATAAGCCACCGAAAACTAAACCCGAAGCGTGCGTGTGATTTTGAAGCTAAATATTGAAAGGTTTGATTCACTTGCGCAAATTGTTTATTTTATTTGATGATCATCATTCGTTTTGAACCCAACTTATTGCCGATTAAATTTTGAAGAATAACACTTAATTTACCAATTTTGCGGAAATTCGGTCGGCGACCGCGCTCAACCTTTCGCCCAACCGCGCAGTGAACGACGACGCTAGCGCGTTGCTGGGGACAATCGTCGCATGCGGCGCGTCGTCATTCACCGCCGACGACTCCGCGACGGCTGTCGGCGCGGCGACGAACGAGCGCGACGGCGGCTGCGTCTCCTCGCCTAGCGTCGGCGTCTTGGATGTGCTCGATGGCGTGTGTGCCGCGTCCACGGCACACACGCCGTCGCAGATTGCCGTCGCGCTTGAGCATGGAATAGAGATTATGATGGAATTGTTGTTGACGTCGGTCGCGCCGCGCAATAACAACGGCGGCGGTGCGGAGGGCGCCGCGCTTCGCGTGTTTGACGCCCTATTCGACGCGTTGGACGCCGTCATCTTCGACGCCGCGTTGACGTGTGGAGCAGCGGAATTTGCACGAGAATTGTCGCTTTGGGAGGAATTTGCGCGTTGTTTCGACTAGAATTGACGCGTTGGGCTGAGCTTGCTGTCGGTGTTTAGGACGGATGCGCTAGAGCGGCGGGAAGCGTGTAGCAGCAACATTTTCGCATTTTGCCACGAATTGAATTAAGCGAACTTTTGCGAAAAGTCGTGCAAATTGAAGATCGTTGACCGCAAACCTGCGGATAATACAAGGAAAATGTTAATGCCTACAAAAGTGATGATTGAAGTTAGTTTCATTAATCTTCAAAAAAAGTACTATATATGTATAACTTTTAAGCGTTATTCAAATTTGTTTTCACAAAAATTAAAGGACCGCAAGAATGAGATCAAGAAACTTGAGAAGAAAGCCAAATCGGAAGCGTAAGATTTATTCTTTTACCTTCGATGAAGTTCATACGTTCGTTTCTCGTAATTATTATTTATACCGTTTAATTTTAGGCAAGTTTCTGCGGAAAATGTGGAATTGCACGACAAGGTGGAAAAAAATTTCAAATTCGGAATTCAGAATGAACAAAAAATCGGAATTTCCAGGGTCAAAAACAACCGGAATTCGAAATTTTCAAATTTCTGTCTTTATTGTTTATACAATTTTTAGTAATAAAAAGCTTGCGAAACAATTCACGTCTAGGCACTTTTTCAGTTCCCCCCCCTGTTGAAAAAAATTTAAAAGAAATCATAGCCCAATTTAAATTTGATCCATTTTTATGGCGTTATGTGTAATGTTTTGATGGCAATTTGTGTAAGAATTTAATTTTTGTTAGAATTTCTTGTGAAAAAAGTTCCTGTAAAAAAATTACAGCAGGGGAGGGTGAAAACTGAAGAAGTAAAGTACCCATGTCTATTCGAAAATTGGAAATTTTGATGTAAAAACAACAATTTTTCGAAAATTTCAGAACAGGTTTTTTTGGAAAATTAACGAATTCCAAGACTCGAAATAAACAAAAAACAGCATACAGAAATCCGCCAAAACCTTTTTCTTGAGCTTAATGATACAAAAAACTTGATATGTTCCAGAAAAACAAACATTGATATATAATCTCAGTGCCAAAGAATGTGAAGAGTGTAATGGCTGGGTAGAGAATGAGAGGCAATACTATCATTTATCGCATGGCAAAAGGATGGTGTGAGCTGGAATCGAACCAGCGTCTTCCACCACCGGTAACAGACGTGATAACCCCTACACTATCACGAAGAAATGATCAGCATTGCTTATATCTCATCCAGTGCACATACACTACAAGACTTTAAAAGTCCAAAATTTTTGTTGGGTTTAAAAAAGCAAAAAATTTAATATGTAGGTAAGTAAGTCAAAGTATTTACTAGGTTTAAAGAAACAATAACTTTGATTGATGTGTTTAGGAAACAAAATAATTTTTGCTAGGTTCAAACTTGATTTATGTTTAAATTTGAAGCAAATGGAAGTTAGCAGAAAGTAATTTCGAAATTCGACAAAAACGTGTTTTTATGTGGCGAAAATTTAACGATGAGCTTGATAAATAGAAGAAAAGTAAATAAAAAAATTATAAAAAATTAAAAAAGAATACAAAAATGTGGAAAATTTTTTAACGCAAATTCAAACGAATTGTTCTAAACGAAAAGAACTACGCAAAGTTTTAATAAAAGTGCCAAAAAACGGGCAAATTTGATTGGAAAAAGTAAAAAAAGAAAAATTAAAATTTTCGGATTGATTTTTGCACCGAATTCAATGGTATTCCGCGATAAAAATAAAAATTATCAGCGAACAATGAGCCGATAAACGAATTAAATGAGGGAATAATATGTTCGAATATTCGATTACATTTAGCTTATTTTTCCGATTATTTCATTTCATTTTTTCCCGATTGCTTTCCGTTACAAAAAAAGTGTAAAGCAAAGCAAAACAAAGCAATACGGAAAGGAAGGAAGGAAAAAAATAGACGAAGAAAAGAGAGTGGGAAAGGAAAGAAACAAACAAAGAAAAGAAAAGAATGAAAAGATAGAAAGAAAGAAAAGATGGAAAAGAAAAAAAGAAGCAAAGCCAGTAAATAAGAAAAAGCAAAAGCAGAAAGCAAAGAAGAAGAAAAAAAGAAAATAAAGAGACAAAAAATGGGAAGAAAGGTAAAGGAAAGCTAAAGAAAAAAACCAAGTAGAAATGAAAGAAAAGTAAAGTAAAAAGTAAAGTAAAGAAAAGCAAAAAATAGAAAGAAAAGCAAAGTAGAAAGAAAGCAAAAAAGCAAAAAGCTATCGAGAAAGAAGAAAACCCGTCATTATGTATCAAAAAGTCAGGAGAAAGCAAAAAGTCACGTGAATTAATGAAAAAGAAAAAGTATAGTGGAGAGAAAGGACAGAAAACGAAAAAAAGAATAAAGGAAAGAAAGAGAAAAAATGTAAAAATGAAAGAAAGAAAAGGAAAGAAAGAGAAAAAAGCCTAAAAATAAAAGGAAGACGAACATAGGAGAAAGGAAGAGAAAGCAAAAAGTGGAAGAAAGAAGGAAGCTGACCAAACGAAAAGAAAAAATTCAAAAAAAAGCAAAGCAAAGCTTATCAGCTTTTTTGCTTTGTCTTATGATTTTCTTTGCTTTGTGTGTGTGCTTTCCTTTCTCATTGCTTTCGCTTTGTGGTGGGTTTAGAAAATTAAATTTGATTAATTTTGTTTAGGTGGAATTTGTTGGGCTTTCAAAGTTTGGATAATATTATAATAATACGAAAAAAAATTCGAAGAAAAAAATTAATACAAAAAAATAATATAAAAATTTATAAAATAATTTAAATTAAATAAAAAATTTGTGTCAGAAAATTAGCAAAAATGTGAAAGAAATACAAAAAAAATTTTAACTTTAAAGTAACAAATAACAGCAAATTGAAGCTAGCAAGCATTTTGTGGAAAAAATCTAAAAATATGTGAAAAGCGTACAGAATCTTATCGCCATTTGAAAAAGTTGGCTAGCTTCATTTTTGAGTACCGTCAATTTTGGGCAAATTTTTCGCTATTTTTATTTATTTTTGTATCTTTTTTACAATTCGTCAATGCCAACCGTGTCCTCCTATACAGTGAATGTTGTGGAGAGTAAAACTTCGTCCACACAGCAAGTAGTTCGCCTCTCATTACAAAAAATTGCTTCTTTATTTACTTGGTGAGGTCGGTGGCGTATTTAGAGGGGGGGGGGGAGATGGGGAGGGCAGTGACTGGTAGGTAGGGGGTTGTAGCTGGAGGGGGGGCTGGCACTGGCGGTGTGTTGTGGGGCACGGACTAAGGGGAGAGGGGCATCACTATTCATTAAAAAAAATTTCGGATTGCTTTAAGTAAAAATTGAACATTTTTGGATTCCTTTTTTTTCAAATTTGCGAAATTTAATGAACATTTTTTGGTGGTCATCTCCCCCCCCCATTTCATAATTTTATGTACGCCATTGTGTGAGGTGATAGCGAATGATTTAGAGATTTTTATGCAAAAAATGAACTTGCAAAAATTCATTTTCAACTTGAATTCGATCAAAATCATGAGTGAAATGAAATTTGTTTTTTTATTTGAATGAAAACGTAAAAATCATATAGAGTAAGTAGCAGATACACACTTAGTAATAATACATACATGCGCATAACATAGCAGCAGCTGAAATGGAAATTGTAACAGTGGGGTAAAAAGTGATACTTTTAATGCAAAAATGCGAGTAATATAATAATAATAAACTAAGCATAATGGCTTTCTACGCAGAAAGCAATAAAATTAGTGCTTTCTTAGTATTCTTCCCTTCTTCCTTTCTTTTCTCTTTGCTTTTTCCTTTTCTTTCTCTTCTTTCTTTCCTTTCTTCATTCTGCTTTTGGTTGTTGTAAAAATAAATTAAAAATTTTGAGATAATTCAATTTTTGGCGAAGAAAATACACAAAAAAAGAAGGGCAAGGATGTATGTGGTGAGAGAGAGTGAGAGAAAGAGGGGATAAAAGAAAAAATTGGAAACAGAGAGATAAGAAAGATGATACAGGAAGAGAGCAAAAAAAGAAAGCAAAGGAAAAAGCTCAACAAATATATACATAATCGAAAAAGAAAGATAACATGTAAGAAGAAGATAGCGAGAGTTAGAGAGAGTTAGAAAAAGATAAGAAAAGAAAGAAAGAAAGAAAGAAAGAAAGTAAGAAAGACGGAAAAGATACCGGAAAGGAAGACGGTGAGAGTGAGAAAGAACGAGAGAGAGAGCATGAAAGAGAAAGAGATAGAGCGAGAGACATAAGATAGACAGAGAAAGCTTGAGATAAAAAGAGGGAATGAGAGTGAGTGAGTAAGCGAGTGAAAGAAAGAGTGAGAAAAAGAAGAGTGAGATGAGAGACAGATAAGGCTAGAGATAAAGACAGAGAGAGAGAGAGAGTAAAAGTGAGTGAGTAAACAAGAGAGACAGGCGCGAAGGGACTGAGAAAGAGGCATGCAGATCAAGAGAAACGAACAAAAAAGAAAAAAAATAAAGAAAGCAAAAATGGCAAAAATAAAAAAAACACAGACAAAGGAAAGGAAAGAATGCTGAGCAAAAAAATGCAAAACTTCTGCCTTCTGCTGCTCTCACTTTTGTGCCAAAAATGCAATGGCACCAAAGGCACTATCACTACACACACACAAAAACGTCACTTTTTTGTGTGTGTGTGTTTGTGTGTCAAAAAACGCATCGTTATTTAGCATTTTTCATAAAGTCTGGTGCGTTTTTTTTGCTGCCATACATACATAGATATAATATTTAATAACATCTCGAGTGCCATCAAAATTAATAATAAATAATAAATGCAATTATTTATGTATATTTTTTGAAAAAAAATGCGAAAGTGTGTAAATTGTGTTTTGGGGAAATACATGTATATGTACATACATACATACATACGTATTCGATTACACAAATGCGTTTTATATGATCCACAAATTACATAAATTACATACATATTTGTATTTGTTAGAATAATATTGACAACAATTCATTTTCATCATAAGTATTTTCTCTTTCTCTCTCTCTCTTGCTCTCTCTCGCATTCTACTTTCTTCACTCCCTTTTTTTCTCTTGTTACCCTTGTCTATCTCTCTAGTTCTTTCTTATCTCCGCTCTCTCTCTCTCTCTACCTCCCTCACTCTCTTTGTTTCTCTACCAACTCTCCTGTTTCTCTCCACAAAAAAATGC
>SAUE01000026.1:166583-189949 GCA_009724625.1 Deladenus siricidicola
CACACACACACACACACACACACACACACACACACACACACACACACACACACACACACACACACACACACATAAACACACACGTTTGTCTATAGCATCCATCACACATACACATAAAAACACACGTTTGTCTATAGCACCGTGCAAATATGAAAAATTTATTTTAAAAAATGGTGTAAAAGCCGAATTATAATATTTATTTAAATTTCCAGCCAGCCCACCACAGGTCGGCCACAAAATTTTTTGTTGTTTTTTTTTGGAAAAAATGTTTTATCGAGTAATAAAAAGCCATGCGAAAAGAATTAAAAAATGGAATTTTACATAAATAAAGCAAAATACTTTTTTTGCCCAAAATTGCGTCAATTTTCACTCTTTTTTTTCTTTCTTTCTTTTTGCTTTTTTGTCTCTCATTCTCTTAATTTTTCATTCCTTCTTTCATTCCCTCTCTCTCGCTCTTTTCTCACTCTTCTTTCACTGTATCTCATTCTCTCCCTCTCATTCTTTCACTCTCACTCTCACTTTCATTCTTTTACTCTCTTTTTCACTATCATCTCTCTTTCACTTTATATTTCTCCATCCCTCTTTTTTCTGTCCTGCTGCATTTGTTCTTCTTCTCTGAAGAAAGTACTGTTTTCTTCAGCTTTCTCGAACTGTTCTTTCTTTAATTTCTTTTTTCGCTTGTCATTTTTCGTCAGTTTTTATAATATCATTATTTTAATATTTTTAAAATAAAATTTCTTGTTTTTTTCAACATTTTTCGTTTGCTTTCCTTTTTCCTGAGACGTCCTTTTCTTTGCTTTCCTCTCTGGATTTTCCTTACCTTTCCTTTCTGGTTTTTGTTTTCCTATCTGTATTTTTCTTGCTTTCTCCACGGCCTTTCCTTTCTTCTCAATTCTCTTCTTTCTTCCCCAGTCTTTCCCTTCTTGTCTTTCCTTTCTTTCTTCCCCAGTCTTTCCTTTCATTTCCTCGCAAACCTTTCCTTTCTTCTCCGACCTTTTTTTCGTATTTTCGGGGAATTTTCAAAAAAATTTCAACAAATTTTTTTATGAAAATATGACGATTTTTTGGTAGAAACGAAAAACGAATTGAAAATTTGTCTATAACGAAAATCGGCCACCAACGAGAAACAGAAAGGCGTAAACCAATTAAATCAATCTCCACTTTCTTTCTTGTTTACCGTCTTATTGCTTTCTCTTTTTCTTGTATTCTTCTCATTGTTTGGCTTTCTTTTCGAAAGCAAAGCAAAGCAATTGCGAAAGCAAAGCTTTGCTTTTTTTTTTAAAGAATACAAAGCAAAACGCAAATTGGCACTCACATGCCAAAGACACATTTAAATTGTTGCAAAAAAGGACACGTTTGAATGGCGCAAAGTACACAAAGTACACGTTGAAGAAAGAAAATACAATACAATATATAATTTTTAATATTTTTTTTCAATTATTTTATACATTAAAAAAGAAATCAAAATAAATAAAATTTGAAAAAAAAATTTTGATTAAAAAATTTAAATTTAATTTGAAAATAATTGAATTTTTTCAATAAGTTTTCTTTCTCGCCAAAGGTTAAAATACATTATGTAGTACATACATATATGTATTTATCTATGTGGTACATACACAGCAATTACCGTATATTTGCTAGTTGTTGTTATTTTTGTTGTTGTCTCACATTTATACGGTATTATAATTTTTCTCAAAATTTAATTACCGAAAAAAATTACGATACCGTATCATACCATACATGCTCTGAACATACTATACTATAACATAATAAAGTACAGCTATGGTAGAGAGATATTTCATGAAAATATAATCATAATAAGTTACGATATTATAAAAAAGTGACTTTTGTTCTTTTATGTATTTATCGTATCGCTTACTATTCTTATCATATCGCTTACTATATGACTACTGTAGTTTGGTTAAAAACATTTTGGTTTTGCATTGTCACTAAAAAATTTTTTCAACTTTTACAATTTATCTATTTTAATTATTTTAATTATTATTATTATTATTATTATTATTATTATTATTATTATTATTATTATTATTATTAAGTCATATCATTATTATTATTATTTCATATTATTATGATTAATTTTTAAAGACTCCTTAGATTTTTTAAGCCTATTTTCGTGCATTTTACCAATGTTTTTTTGTTTCGTAAAACAAAACAAAAAACTTTTTGACGCTATGTTTTCGTATGTTTTCATACATATGTCATGTTTTTTGCCTCTTTTTTTACGTTTTTATGTATGAAATGACAAATTATTGTTATTAAATTAGTGTTTTTATTTTTAATATTAATGCATTACGCATCGAAAAGGGAAAATTGGGGAAAAAAAGGGGGGGGTGCTGCTAGCATGCTGGCTACACACGGAAGCGAATTTCACAAATTTGGCGATTTATACGTATGTATGTACATACATACGTATGTAAATCGAAAAATAATTTTCGAGAAAAAAATTTGAAAAAAAAAGTAAACCAAAAATCGATGGTTTTGGGGGAATTATATTCCTTTTTTGTGAAGTTTAAATTCCACTTCTTTTTTTCCGCATTTCGCTATTCGTTCGCCTCAATCTCTCACAGTGATTATTTATGCAAAATGTGTACGTGTGTGTGTGTGTGTGTGCAAATCTATGGGCTTTTATATATTTATTTTTTAAATATTCCACCGAATTTTTTAAAATGAGTTTTGGCTCATCCGAATGGAGCGATGTTTAAAACTTCAAAAAAAAAGAACAGAAAATGGAAAAAATCTTAGCCAAGGCACCTTTGCAAAAAAAAGAGGCAAAACTGCAAAAATACGGGGGAGGAGGGTTACTTTGGTTTATTAAGAGCAAAGAAAAAAAATCGATTAGAAATTTTTGTAAAAATTAAAAAAAATTTTGATTTAATCCCAAAATTTGAATTGAACCCCTTTTCTGAAAGGTGGAACACTTCGCCCCCACCCCCCCCCCACTCTCACGATCTTCTAATATCCACCCTCCCCCTGCCCCTCGCTCATCATCTTGTTACCATTAATTAATAATGATTATTAACGAAATGAAAATTAATTTTCAATTTCGAAAATTAAGACTTGAAAATGTCGAAAAAAATTGTAGAAAACTTTCCAGTACAATTTTGAAGAAAAAATTTTAATTTTTTAATGGAAAAATGAAGATTCCTATTGTCCACCACTCCCCCATCCCTCACTTCTATCTCCCCAACAATCCCCTACCGATTTCCAGCTCCCCCCCCCTCTGCACATACTCCACCTCCCTCTACTATCCGCGTTCCCATCCGTCCTTCAATCCAATTCCTGTAACGCAGCTAGCTGTGTTGGGATGGAGAGCGCCCCAAAAATAGTTTCAATTCGGCGTTGGCCTTCGGCGAAAAAATTATTCAAAGAACAAAAAATTCATGAACACAGCACAAATTCGCATTTCGTACGCAAATAAACATCGGTTATTTATGCAATTTGATGAATGGTCGTCGTCGGGAATTTTTGCGCATTTATGGGAGGAAAATTTTTCTAATGTTTTTGACAAGTTTTACGAAAAAAAGTTTTGTTTTTATCGCGAATTACGTTGTATGCTTTGGCTATTGTTGACAAAAAAATGATTGATACACATATGTATGTATTCCAACAACTCAATTCGCGTATATTTTCAATTACTTTTCTAAGAAAACAATTACGTATCGAGAGAGAGAGGGAAATTTTGCTTTTTTTGTATCCGATTTTTTAAAATTTAATCGCGTATTTTTAATCCTTATAAATTTTATCGATTTTTTATTCGCGATTTCTCGTTTACACAAATTTTTATCCAAATGTGTATGACAAAATAAGTGTGTTCTTTTTCAGTAATGGCGAATCCGGTACAAAATCTGCCGGCCTCGATTCTGGAGACGGCGGATGGCATCGTCCCACAACAAATGCGTCAACACCAACAACAACAACAACAACAACATTACGCCAACCACAACCTCCAGCCTAGTCAGTCGCCGTATCAGCAGGTATTTTATGAGCCATCCCCGTCTTCGCTCAACTCCGCTCAACGCCAACACTTGCCTCATTCTAACTATAATCATGAACAACCACAACAAGTTAACTCGCCCACCAATAATACCGTACAATATCCGCCGCAGCAGCCGCAGGCGGGCAGCTCTGCGGCGGTAGACGGCCAGCAATTTTCGCAGTATCACGCCCACGGTCATGGGCTTCCACAACAACAACAACGTTATCCGGGACAGCCCCACCACCCGCAACAACAACAACGTCAACAACAACAACAACAAGTTTATCATCACGTTCAGGGACATTCAGTGATACAGAGCGGCGCGCAATATGTTGCCCAACCACAGCGGGGTTATAGAGGCGCGCTGCCGACACACGCTCAGCATCAGCATCTGCAACCGCACATTGAGCAGGTGTTTTGCGAGGAAGTCGTACAGACGACGACGGACGAAGAGAATGGTATGCGAATGCGGCCACACGCCAATCACCCCACCTCTCTTCACTACCAACAGCATTTCGCCCCACAGCAACAACAACAACAACAACAACAACAACATCAACAAAACGTTTATTATGAGCCGCATCCACGGCAGCAGCTACAACAGCATCAGCCACAGATAATTCGACCCATTCAGCGCCATTCCAATCTTCAACATCATGACCCGTCGAGAATGGCGCACGACGGCGGATTTGTCAGCAGCGGCGGCCGACAATACCAACAACATCCCCAACAGCACATTCAGACCTACTCGAAAATGGACGCGGGCGGCGAGCAAAACCTTCGCTCATACGTGGTACCTTCGCCGGAGGCGTTTCAACGGCCGTCCTCCGGTCAAGGACAATACTTGCCGGCGGTCGGCTCAACGTGTACGATCGTTACGACAACGCCGCCTCCCGTCGAGGAGGAAGTCGACGTCTACGACTTCTCGTCGGGTAACGAAGACGCCGACGAGAGCAGCATTTCGACGTCGGCGCCGTCGGCCTACGCCCCAGGCGTTACGCTACCGCCGCAAAGTCCGTACGATGGAAGACTGAGGAAGAAGCGAATCTCGTCGGCGGTGCCGGCGCTGGAAGAGGAGGACGACGAAGAGGAGACCAGCCCCACTGGCTCCAGCCACTCGACGAGTCCAAGCGGGCCGCGGCGGACGATTCAACTTCGGGAATTGAGCATGAAGAGCGCTAGCGCGACCGATCAGGGAAGGGCCGATCCGGCGACTAGCGCAATCTCGCCGACGACGATTCCGCACGTGAAAAAGAGTCGAAAGCAGTCGTTGCCGTCGACGTCCGCCAGAGAGACGATTGTCCTCAAAGCGCACCTGCAAGCACCACCCAAAAAGGTGGCCAAAGAAAAAGACCCCAAAGCTCTGGCGTCGAATAGGGCGAAAAAAGAGGAGTCGGCTCGAAATTTACAAGTGTACGTTTATATTTCCCTCGCCCCAACAAAAACAAAACAAAAAACAGAAAAAAGGATTTCAAATAATAAAAGTATCCACGAGCAAAATAATTCATCATTTCTCAACTAAATGGGAATACGCCAATCAATGAGTTCTTAATTTTGTATTCTTCACTGTTTTATCGGAATATTTCGGTCGACTAATCCCATTTTTTAGTTGTTAAATAGTAAGTAACTAAACAAACTGAAAAAAAAATATTAGACGCCGGTCGTTAAGATATTTTAATTTTGTGATGGCCGCGATAAAATAAACGAAGAAAAAGGGAACGAAATATTGCATTTGCATCATCATAAATTTGACACACACGGGCCACATACATATGCATTGGCAAAGGAAGTATGTATGTGTGCATATGTATGTATGCGTAGCGTACATATCACCTATATCAGCGATAATTTTTTTATAATTTTGATTTTTCCATTTTGTTCAAAGCCAGAAACTGTAACGAATGTGTCTTGCCATTATTTCTTATCGACCTTTTCGCCTTCCCTCTCACTCTTTCCTTCATTTCGTCCCAAAACATACAATAAAAAAATTGTTGTTATTTTAATATTATGTGCGTATTGACAAGTTTTAGAATTCCGGATCACGCATTTCCACAAAATTGTAGATGAGTGCCTGGGCTTGAGCCCGGATTCAAAGATACAAAAGTTTGACGCTTGAAAACCTCATCAATTAACGTGCTGAATATACAAATACGTATACCATACAATTAGGCTTGATGAGATCTCTATGTATAGGCGGTTAAAACCAGTTTTATCTAAAAAATGAATAATTTATTTAGGTAAACCCAGGTTTTCTTAGTCAAATTCCCGAAATTCATTTTTTTAATTAATTCTACATTTGTTCAAGTTAAAATCAAATTACGAAATTTGCAAATTAAAACCTAGTCTTTTCTTCATATAACTTGATCATTTTTTAAATAAAAACTGAATTTGACGTCTTTCAATTTCGAAATCAATCAAAATGAAATTCGAGAAATAATTTTCAATACTTTATGTATGATCTTTATTCGGGGACATACACGTATGAGCAACAACAAAAATAAATAACGATGTATTTCGGAATGCGAAGTGTGCATCAGGCGAGATACATGTATACATGTATGTACGTACATATGTATATATTTGTCAGGGGTGCTATCATTTACGATTTACGCATTTACGGCTTTTTTGGCCCAAAATTTACGATTTACGATTGACGAAAAATCAGCCAATTTTCGTAAATTTTTCAAAAAAATCTTTTCGTCAAATTTTTCTTCACAACATTTTTCAAGACAATTTAAATTTTTGAAATTCATTATGCATTTATATTAGGGCAAAAACGTCGATATCAGTGGAAAAAGAAAGCTGACGATCTCAAAAATGAAAAAGCGGTAAAATAAGACCGAAGTAACGTAGAATTTTCTTGAAAAAATTTAGGAAAAAAACTCGAAAAAAATGTAAATTTTTAATCGAAAATTGAAAATTTTTGATTTTCGATTTTTTTCGGCTTTTTTGGGCAAAATTTTACGATTTACGAAATTTTGAGGTTCTGAAAATTTACGATTTACGAAATTGAAAATTTATTTTCGTAGCACCCCTGATACATATATATCACAAATTTAGGTTTCGGCTGGATTTTTAAAAAACCAATTTTGAATAAAATTGTGCTTTATTTTGAAATTATTTTGGCATTATGTGATTTTTCGTCCCACTTTGTCGGTGTTCGTCATTTTTGTCTCGTGAACTTCTTGCACTTCGCGAAGGTGATCCGATCGTTGACGACACGAAAAAACGTATAGAACGTTTGTGGAAGTGGTAAGGTATGAAAATTGATTCGGCTCTATCGTGGATAGAGAAAAATTTATTCGTCCCATTTTCACGTTTCATCAAAATTTTATTGGCTTTCCAATTTTTATATTCACTTTTCCACGATCCATTCACGCATTCTCGTTAAATATGATAAGATACGTGGAGTGGATGATTACCACCAGACAAACTTGTCCAAAGCCCCCATCCCCCCCCCCCCCAATTGACGGTGAGTGGAAAATTATAAATTAAAAATGCACTAAAAACAGGAAGATGGATAATTTAACCACCAACAAAATTTCGATTTGGTTGCGTGTTGGATTACCACCCAATATGTATTGACCAAAAACTGCGGAAAAAGAAGAAACGGAAAAGAGTTTTTGGGAGCACGCTACGGTCATCTACGAAGTGGTCCAATTCGTGTGACCAATTCCATGGATGAGATTTTAGGAGTAGCGAAAGTCTAACGAAGCCTTGCAGAATTTGTAATACTATTTAGAGCGCTTTGCATTATTATTCGGACAATGTGTTGTTCTTTTTTGAGTATTCGAAGAAGAAATACTAACGATATACGGTATCCATTCGCCTAATTCAATTCAATACCAAATGTTATCGGTAAAATGGAAATTATTTCCCAAACTTTGTTTTCTGATTTTTGATCACAATTCAATCAAAATTTAACGTCTTTTGAGTTAATCAATGTGCAACTTATAAAAAAAGTAACATAAAATCAAATTTTGTCAGCTATACGTAGCTGAACCCCCTCCACCTCCCCCCGATTCTTCGATTAAATCATATTTGCTAGGCCTCAACGCATGACATGTGTTGTTGTTGTTATTTTAAAGTTTCGTATCTCCCATTTTCGTTGGTTTTTATTCACTTTTCGATGTCATACATATTTCTGTCATGTATGGCTTGGCAAGCAAAGTTTTCAATACAAATTTTGAGTATAACAGAATGATTGCGAGTTTCTGGCGCTTCTGGTGTCACATTTCCGAGTCCCGAGAGTGGAATGCATCCATCCTTTTATACAATTTATTTTGTGCTTCAAATTGTGTCAAATATATGTATGAAGTAAATGCAATATTCGCAAATTTCTTATTTGCATTCTACATGGGTTAACCTTTTTTTTAGCAAAACAAGAAACTTTGAAAAAAAATTTGATTTAGATTGTATCAATTTACATATAATTTTTGATTTAAAAATACTGTTAACGCGAAAAATTCAGTGTTTATATGTAGGTCCACTCAAACTTGAGCAATTTATTTTAGCGATAAGGAGCTAGCCTCGAACGCGCATGTGCAAACGGTCCAGCGCATTTCAACAATGGAAGGCTGGTCGCGAATGAATCAATGGCTGAAGGCCACCGAACGGGCGAACAACGTCGAAAAATTAAAATCACTTTTAAAGCAATGTATTGAAGTAAGTTTTTTGTAAAATTGGAAAATATTGACTTGAAAATTTATATTTCCTCAAAAATTTTAAAGTGTTGGGCAGTGAATGAAATTTTTTCACATGAAAAAAAAATTTTTGACGTTTTACAGTGAAGTGAAAAATTTCGCCAAATACGTGTTATCACAAATCCCTCCGTCTCAGGCTCCGCCTTTTTCAAAAGACCGCCTCCGTTTCCGGAGGCGCCTCTCATAATTTTTTAAAAAATTGCCTCCGCCTCCGGAAGCACATCCGTCGCCTCTCAATCAATTTTTTTGCTAAGTAAAACGTTTCATAATATGTACATTGAAAATAAAAACCAAAAAGGGAATATTTAAAATTTTTCGTAAAACTAACCAAATGGTTTTTGACTCTTAATAATAACTAGTCATGCCAACCGCCCTACGAGCGGTGATCTCAGTAAAATGATTAATACAACCATTGATTTTGTTGCTATGTTTGTAACTATGTATATGTATTGTTTTGATTTCTCTAACTTGCTTCTGCGGTAACTGTATGGTTTTGATGTCTACTTACTGATGTCTCTACTGTTCTGTCAATCTACTTTTGTCCCTACTATTCTGTCTATCTACTGTTGTCCCTAATGTTCTGACTGTCTACTGATGTCCCCACTGTTCTGGTTGTCTGCGATGTCCCTATTGTTCTGTCTCTGTTGTTTTCCTTACTGCTGTGTATGTCTGCTGTTTTCCATACCGTCCTGCCTTCGCTGTTGTCCTTGTTTCTCTCTAAATTTTCAAAAACTTGACTCCTGTGGCGAGAGGTTGACTCAACACTGATGTTGAACTTTCTGTGACCATTTTTTTGCCTTGAAATAAGGACAAAGACAGCGGATGAGCAACTCGTATTGCTCAGACTCGTATCCTGGGGTATAAAAATAATTTTCAATTAAAATTTCAAAAAAATTATCCTAGAAAGAATTTTGAATCTTGAAAATTAAAAAAAAAATAATTTTTTTGAATATTATTTTTTCAACATTTTTTGTAAAGTTGACTATCGTGATTAAGTGATTCATTTGAGATGACTTTGACAATATTCACTGACATTCTTTTAGGCTAACATTACCATGGAGTTATTGGTGATGAACGACACGCCCAAATTTATTATGCAACTATCGAAAAATTCCAAGGATAAAGGTTTGTGCAAATTATTGGAAAATTTATTGCATTTATTAAAAGTTATTTTGATTGAGGAGGCGAACTTTTCGTTTTTGGTCATTTATTTTTTAAATATGCTTTGTAGGCTTGTAAATAGCTTGTTGCACGGTAGGCTTGTAAATTTTGTTTCGTTTTAATTAAAACTTTTGTGATAAATAGCATGTAGTGAGTGGCTTTGGATGGTGCTGATATATATGTATGTGTGTTTGCACAAGTGGCAAACGCGTTTATGTATGTAATGGGCGTTTTTCTTGGGAAAAGCCACGTTAGCTGATCCTGTTCGATCGGTCGGTCGGGAGAAGAGCAAAGCAGCCGGTCTGGCTTAGATGGCCAAACGAGCAGTAGTGCCATGTACTGGCTCATACAAGAGAAAAGCTGGGGCCTTTCAAAAGAGGAACTCGGATCGTAGGATCAGACCAGATACTATGTATTACAATGTGTCAACATATTAGGGATTAAAATGGGATTCACGGTGGTATCGTTTCCCCAAAAGGGCGATTCACCACAAGTAAACCACCACTACGAAAGTAAATAGTGGCCCAGTTCAATTATTTTATCTTTTTTTAATTAATATGGCACAGGCTCAAGTCCTGCTAAGGATTCTTCACTTTTCTCGCTCCGCGGCCGCCACCATCAGAGCGAAATGGCGGACTCGTCACGTTTTCCCTCAATTGTTGTGTTTATATATATATTATTCCGACTTTTCACCTAAATGTTATATTTTCTTATTTCTAGAGTATTAATTTTCGATGATTCAGATGTGAGTGAGATGGCGTCCACGCTTGTCTCAAAGTGGAAAAAAGTGATAAAGGTCGGCGATGCCGCCAAAATGGCGGAATCCCCGAGTGCTGCCGCTAGCAAGGAGAAGGAGCAAAAGTCGGTGAAACATTCCGCATCCGTTTCTCCCAAGCACAACAGCGCCAAGTCCTCCGCCTCGCCCAAGAGCGGCTCCGAGGAGTGCAAAGACGAGCCGTCCTCCTCCGCAACGTCCTCGTCGTCGTCTGCGAAGGAAGCGCCCGCCGCGCCAGTATCTCGTCCGAAGACCGTGAAAGCGAAGATTTCGAAGCCGAGAAGCACAGGTAAAAAGTTGTTTCAAAGAGAAGTAGTGAGCCACAACGAAAGCGGTAACTTTCCATTTTGTTGAAATTTTTTGAAAAATTTTGTTATGAAAATGTGTTTTTGTTCTCTGATTTTAAATGCAATATTTTTTAAATGCGAGATCTGAGAAAATGAGTTTTATTTACGAAGAGCCGGAAGATGATAGATTTTGGGCATAGTCTTCAATTTGGCTGAAACTTATGCCGTAGGGGAAGAAAAATGTGCTGATTCTAAAACTGAAAGAATTTTGTCGATCCGACTTCTGTGCACTACGGTACGACAGGATTACGGTAGTCAATTTTCATGATTTTGCATTTTCGGCAATTTTTCTTCAAAGTACAATAGTAACTCACAGAATTACTCAATCCAAAGACTTTTATGCCATTCGAGGTCATTTCCTAAGAAACCTCAGTGCGTAATTTCCTAAAAAAAATCTCAAATTTTTAAAAAGCTACTTTAAAAATCTAAATATGAATTTTAAGTTGGAGTTGCTGTTTTTTCAAAATACATTTGCTTTTTCATTCGTTTTCAAATACATTGGATATACATATGGGCTCCCGCACTACTCATCATTTGCATCACGTGCGCAACTCATCACGCACAGCTCATCACGTGCGCAACTCATCATTTGCACAGCTCATCACGTGCACAACAATCATTGCAAAACCGTAAACCCCTATGGCATAAGTTTCAGCCAAATCGAAGACTATGTCCAAAATACGTCTTCCAGGAAAACTTATTTTCTCAGACCTCGCGTCTTAAATAAATATGCGCCACAACCAAAAATTTCGAGAAAAAATAAAGAGACAAAAAAAATTTCAAACTTTTCTCAACGAGGGCATACCGTTGTGTATTGTGCCATAGAATTGAATTCTAGATTATAAAAAATTTTCTATACATATTTTAGTGGTGTTAAGGGCACGTATAAAAAGTTTACTTTTAAATCATGTATTCGCAGGTATTTTAATTCAATTTTGAGTTTTGGAATTTTTTGAGTTTTTTATTGCTATATTCGATAAAAATCAAACATGGAGCTTATTTTGGATGAAATTCAAATACAGTAGCGAGGAAAAAATGCTTATTAGCTCACACACGTTAACGCATTTGAATGCTCGAACAAGAGGAGCGGGGATTTCCCTTCTTTTGTCCGATTATACTACATAGAATTAGAACCAGAGCTGTGACTTGAATCATTTTTTGAATCATGAATCACGGCTTGAATCATGATTCACGTGAGTCACTGACTCATTTGACTCATGATTCAAATGATTCATTGACTCATTTGAATCATGAGTCAACCCGTGATTCACGGTTAAAATGACTCATTTCACTGAGTTGAATCACGTGAATCATGATTCATCTCCAAGGTAGTGAATCATTTTTACGGTTTGCCACCATTTTCCACAGTTAAAATATGATTCAAATGAATCATTCCTACGGTTTTGTGATTCAAGTGAATCATTTTCCACCATAAAAATATGGTAGAAAATTTTTTACTGTGAGTCAAATGACTCATGAGTCACGAAATGAGTCAAATGACTCATGATTCAAAAAATGATTCAAAAAAAATGATTCACGACTTTTTTTGAATCATTTGACTCATTTGAATCAGAGTCGAATGAGTCAAATGACTCATTTGAATCATTGATTCAAATGACTCATGATTCATCCGTGATTCAAGTCACAGCCCTGATTAGAACCTATAAACGCGGTTGTGCCAGTAGCGCTAAACTCATCCAGTCGGTATACATAGAGTGCAAAAACAACATTTTTATCTTTTAGGTACGGAAGATGGCGATCATGAAACTATTTTTCATTCGTGTACAATGATGCTTCTTATATTGAATTGTTTGATTTGGAAGAATATAAAGGCGGTGTACATAATTTCACTTTTCCACGCATACGAGAAATGTGATATGTCTTTGTATTTTGCGGCTGTTACGATACACAACCAAAATGCATTATATGAAGTATATATGGAAAATTCTGGAGTACTCTATATTCTAGAATTTGAAATAAAAATTGAGTGTGCATTAATAACGATGCCTCCATTGTGAAAATAAGTTTCATTTCTGGCGGGACGCGAATATTTTGCTGTTTCGTAGTGATTATTTTGCAAGTATGACTCCTAGAATAATAATAATAATTACCAAGGGCTTTGCCAGTTCGCTGTGTGTCTCTGACGACGATGGCCGGATCACCTTCTCGCAGATGGATTTCCGACAGATTGAGCTTGTACAGCGTAAAAAATGACAATTTCTTATTTTTAGCAATTTTTTCTTATAAAAATACATAATTTAAAATCTGAATGAATTTAAAAAAATGCTGGGTGGGTTCCACAAAGAATCTTTACTGCAAAAACACCATGTGCCTTTTTTTAACTGGTTGCGATTTCTGAAGCCCTCTTTCGTAACTTTAATTAAAAATAAATTTCTTACTGTTTAATTTTCTTTTGCACGTAATTTTCTATCTGAAACAAGCTTATTTCGAATTTAGTTCGTGGGGGTAACCAATTCCACAATTTAATCAGACTGATCCTTTTTAGGAAAAATTTCGCAAAAAAATAAACTCAACAATTAAGCAACCTTTTTAACTGATTTATTAGTGATTTTCGGGATTCGGATTCATTGTTTATTTTTGGTCCGTATTGTATGGTTTCAACATCCTAATTTTCAAAACTTGCTTTAATCTAGGCATTGAATTAACTCTTTTTCAATCAATTTAAGTTCACCGTTATTTTTGGAATAACGATTCACTTGAATCACTGTAGCAAATTTTTTGGAAATAATTTTAGCCATGGAATAATTTAAAAAATGTGTGACCCAGTCATTCAAGTACACATTGAAAAACGATGTTTTTAGTAAAGACTTCCTAAACAAAAAATGTCAAAAGCTTAGAGTTTAAAAAACAAACTTGCAAATCAGGAAAATTCGAAATCTCCCTCGTCTGATTACAGTATAAAAAGTATTTTTTCTGTGTCTCATTTCTCTTGACCGCCAATTACAACTTTCTATCTAACTCTCATCTCGTTCTCGCGTGATTATTAATTTTGAAAAAATGGCAAAAATTTGTCTGTAATTCTTGAATTCGGAAACAGTTACCTTGAAGAGGACAATTTATCATTTTTGTCTCTAGAATTTCCCTTACACAGGTGTTCCAAACAATAATTCAAAAAATGAAATTTGCAAAAAAGGTATTGCAAAATGGGCGGACATTATTGGCGAAATGCTGCGTCAAATGCGTTTTTCAAACGCTTTATGAATTTCTTTTTAATTCATGCTGACTTCGAACTTTGAAAATCAAAACAGATAATCAAAAACAGATGGAAATACATATTCTGAGTTATCGATTTCAAAAATGCTATCAGATTTTTGGCCCAGACATTTTGAGTTAATTAGGTGTGATTCTGATCATTCTTGAAAACATTACTCGAGAACCTAATCCTTGGGTTTTAATCTAATTCTAGCTTCAACAGCTAGAATTAGATTTTTCTTATTACGCTCTAACTAAGCATTATGTCATTCTAAGTTATTTTGAAGCGATTTGGAACAAAAAAAAAATTTCTCAAAAATTGCCTTAGTCCCCCTGTGTTTTTCGGAGTGTCGCTCGTAAAAAATAGTAGCCACATCCTGAACTAGCTAGCGACGGATAAAAATCGCCCAATATATTAAGTAGGAAGGTATTTCGCATCTTTTCGTTCGGTTTATTTTTCGCTAACTACATTCAAAGAAATAGTGATTTTTACCCAAATTTGTTCAAAAAATATGAGAAAAGTCATATGGAAAATGTTTTGGTTCGATGGTGTCTTAATGCGAAGTTCCTGTTTTGTGAATTGGCATTTATTGTCGCGATTCCAATTTTTTTGCAAATTTCATTTTCTGAGTTATTATTCGGAACACCTGTGCTTAGCAGGCATTTTTGAAATTGTCCGAGCTTAAGCGCGTTGAAATTTCTTTGTCTAGCTTTGGTAGTTAAATAGTAAGTAGTTCGAGTGTAGTCCGCTAATTTTATTACTATGAAGTACAAAACTCAATCTGTCGGAACATCGGCGAAAAGGCGCCCATCCAACGACGTCAAGGACACACCGCGTACGCCCGGAACCAGCAAAGGTAAGTAAAAAAATGTACGCGTGGCTAAATCAGTGGATGCGACTTTTACCCTCCTTTACAGAATTATTGAAATTTGTTGGATATTATTTCGGAGGCAATATAAGTAATCCGCCGCTTTTTGTTAGGCTCGATTGAAGAGTCCTGAAAATTTTCATTCATTTAACACATTTATCGACACGAACTTTTATTTTTTTTTTACCATTTTTTAATTTTCCGGTAAAATAAAACGTATGGCATTCAACTATGTACCGCGTTCTTGCCTTCTAAATCCACTTCAATTCATAGAAGAGCATCATTGTTCACACGGCGCTTTTTCGTTTTTTAACATTTGAATTGCTTTTATTAAAAGTTGAGCGCTTTTTCAGGCTTGGAAGGGGATGACGGGAACAAGACTTCAACGTCCACTGCACCGAAGCGTCGCCAGATCGGTCCACCCACCACTACACCGTCGACAACAACCGCGAAACCTTCGACCGCAAACACGACGGCAAAGCGGGCGGCTAAGCAGATGGACACGTCGATTCTCGGAGATATTCTTGCCGCTAGCAATGTACCACCGAAGATTCAGACGAGCAAACGTAATGTTTTGTAAAGCCTTTTTGTTTTAATGACGAATTTTCTTGCTTATCTGAATAATATAATGTTTTAACCATTTTGGAATTTTAATTTCAACCAGTAAAATTAATTGTTTTTAGGCTCTGTAATGCTCAGCGACAGTTTCATGGACGCGCTAGAGGACCATGCGCCCAAGAAACCGAAAATTGTCCGAAAGAAAGTTGCTTCAACGACATCCGCTATCGTATGTTTTATTTGTTAATGGGTTTTTTGTTTTTGATTATTATTTTTTGTGTTTAGGGGTCTGGCGGCGGTTTATACAGCGATACATCGAAGAATTTGGCGTCGTCCCGGCGCGAGAGTGCCGACGCTGCGGTGGCCAGCGGTCCTGCGGCGAACATTGTGGATGAGTACATGGCGAGGCGAAAGATTTGTTTTGCGGATGAGAAGGGTGGACGACTCGTCAGTGTGAAGTTCTTCGAAATCGAACAGGGCGAGCGCAGTAAGAATTTTTCTTTGAACATGTTATTCTTTTTTTTAGTTTTTTTTGCGTTGAGAAAGGGGGGGGGGAGTCTTCACTGACTGACAAACTTTTTTGTAGGTTTTATATGTATGAAAATTTCGGACTTTGTTGATAAAATCACTGCTAATTTTTAGCTGGGCATAATAAAAAAATTACTTTTTTCAATTAATATTTTAACTTTTTTTACAGTGAACGTCACAAAAATGTCGTCGGAGGATATGAAACACTGTGAAATGCAACAGGAGCGAACTTTGATTCGCGAGAAGAAGGGCTTCCATTTCAGCACGTCGATGCCAATGCCCCCGGGCTTCGGAAATTTCCGTCAGAGTGGCTATTCTACCTCTTCGAGTCCGGTAAATTTTTTTAAATAAGATAAATGATTTAATAAAATAATTTTTAGAAAATGTTTTGAACACAATAAAATAAAACTTTGAATTAATTTTAACAATGTTTTTATGTTGAATTTTAGTGGAAATTATTTGTCGTTGACGGAGTTGAGGACATGGTTGAGCGTGGCTTGAACAGCGAATCAAAGTTGATTGAAATGCGGCGGCAAAATACCGTTATGGAGGCGTTTTACGACGCTTATACGTTTGTTTTTTGATAGGATTTTTAAAATTTTTATAGCTTTCGTCTAAATTTTGTCTTTTTTGTTTTATCTATGCATGTTATATTTTTAGTTTCCTTGTACATATCATGTTCGTAAGAAAAAAAATTTACAACTTCAATTTTTTTCAGTTCCATGCAAATTTCGGAGATCGATGACTGCGATAATCAACGGGGTATGAGCGTTGCGCCACCGAAGATTATTCCACTAGATGCCATTCTCTCGCCGGCGCCGCAAGAGCTGAGGATGGAGCCTATGCTCGTGCTTCCGCCATTGCCTGTGGTTACGAGCTCGTTGCTGCCGGTTTTGCCACCGTCCTCATCCCCGCATATATCGGCGACGTCGATTATTACACAACTACCTTTGCCTTTCTCTTCGTCAATGGCGCCATTCGCCGATTCGCCCCGTTCGCCGATCGTCTCCAATTCGCCTACCGATGTCACGCCGGTTCAGCGGGAGATCAGCCCAATGGAACAGAATCAAATCACGTCGAAAAAAGATCAAAGCCCGGCAGAGCTTGAGGATACCACTCGAATGGAACAAGACTTTACGCCTGCGGAGCCGCAATCGCCGCCGACCGATGACGACGATATGGAGGACACGGACATTCGCTGCATTCCTTCGGAACGCCAAATGGATTCAAGTCCACCCGCTGTCCTCAATAATGAAAGCACGGCGGCTACAGCGGACTCAACTATCAACAGCACCAATAACACTACCTCGGCCGGCGAAGGCGGCGGCATGGCGGATATGCAGGCGATTTTGAGCAAGTTGCGCAATAGTGGTCTCATGGGAACCGCGAATTGGGCGGAAATTTTGAAAAAGGTTGGTAATCAGTGACGTTATTTTATGATGCAAATAATAATATAATAAATGTTGAAACGATATTTATGTATTGTGTTACGATACTGAAAGAATATTTTTAAGAAGCTTTGTAGCCTGCACTCACTCAAAATAATATAAATTCCTTTTTTGGTTATTTAAAATATTCAAATTAAAGTAATATTTTGAGTTGTGGTTTATTCGGTAAAATATCCAAGGTTTTTAGATATGTAGAATTTTTAGCTTCTTTTGCGGGTATTAATAAGTGTGATGTTTTAGATACCGATTTTTTACTATAGCGTCAGTGTCTTGTTGTAAACGTGATTGTATAAGTATTATTTGTCGTTGTTATACCTTTAATAATGGTTATAAACAATGAAACCCACTAATGAAATACATTAAAGTGTGTGCTGTACAGCGCTATTTAATTTAAGGACTATTGCAACAACATTTTAAAGTTTTTATCTGATAAATTTTTTTGGCTGTTTTACCTCTGTTCTGAAGGGGAGCAAAACTCATGCACTTGTTTTGGTATGGCGTGTTTTAGTAGGAAAGATTCTTTGCGGAACTCAACATTTTTTTAAATTTTCTTTTGTATTTTAATTGAGATTTGAAAAACTATATTCTCGTTTTGAATTTTGAGTTAAACTTTAAAATTGATTGGTTCCTTTGGTTTCTGCAAAATGATATTTCCTTCAAAAACGCCATGAATTTGTACCATATGTTATTTTATGAACAATATCTGCTTTTAAGCGTCTTTCGTTAATATAATTTGGTGCCTTTTTCTTTGGAGGATTTTTCCAAAGAAAATCTCTTACTTATATTGTTTAGTAAGAGTCGTTTAAAATATTTTTTGAATATTCTTATTAATCTTTCAGAAAAAATAGTTTATCCAGAATGTGATTCGGCTTTTGCATTTAAATTGAGCATGGTATTATGTTTTGTGCTAGCACGGGCATGAGAATTGAATATGTAAATTTTATTTTTTTGTTGAATTTTGCCTTTGATAAATTTGTGGAAAATCAATAAACGGCTAAGGATACTTACCATAATTCCTCTAATATAAAAACAATCTGATACTACTGTCATTGGCGAATCGATATAACTGGCGACTACGAAAAATGATAAATATGTTTGAAAAAACAAACAACTCCGAAACACACTGGACGTGACGATCTTGGTATAATTATCGATTTGTTTTAAATTTGAAATATTTTGTTAGAAATAAAATTGCATTATAAAAATTCGAAGATAATTTTTATTTACACTTGCATAGAAATTTTGAAAATTTATGAGAACTTTCAGGATTATATAAACTTGATCATTTCTTATCTTAAAAATTTATTACGGTAGAGTGCGTATGCTACAGTTTCATATCGACTTCCGTATTTTCCCGATAACCGAATGGATTGCATCTAATCGTTCTTCTGCCCAAAATTTTTGTTTTGTTTTTACTTTCACTAAAAACCCGCCATTTTCGTGCACTTGTGTGATTCGGGTTGATGTGTATATCGAGCACTAATATGATGGCGAGGTAGAGCAAAAATAATAGTTTTTACTAAGCAAATAAAATAATTTCAAATAAATTTACGCTCGTGTGTTGTAATCGTTTTTTGGAAAAGGCAAATAATGTAATTCTGCTGTGTGGTTTTTAATTATTGTTTACCTTGTGTTTGCTATTGCTTTACTACCAACGTTGAATGTATACATAGATAATAGTAGGCAACATACGTTGAACAACCCAAACATGATATCAAATTTAAAAATTACCAAAGGAAAGCAATCAATTAATTTTTAGGTGAATGTCGATTCGAATGATGGTAATGCCTCAACTGCCCAGCGAAGTCCCTCGGATACTGGCGAGAAACAACAACCGATAACTGCCGCCGACCATGAGCCTCCTCGATCCGCGGCGTCGGATCTTCCAACGAAATTTTCTGGTGTGCCTATCTCGTCTACGGGCCCGGCGAATGTGCCACCGTTCATACCAGTACCGAATTTCGTTCCGCCGCGTGGATTCCGAGGCATTCCGCCGCCCCATCCGATGATGGGGCGCTTGCCGCCGAGAGCGGGCTTTATACCGCCGCCCTGGGGTGGCCGACCGCGTGCTCCTCCATCAGGCCGATTCATGACGCCTCCGCCAATGGGATTCTTTACAGCGCCGCCTATGAGCTCACATCAGCCGACAACAACGGCCAATCCGATGGGCGGGCCATCACATCAGCCGAGCTCGTCAGCGTATTCGCCAACACTCGCTCCAGCTTCTTCATATAACAAGTCAGCCCAGCCATTTTCTGCGTCGATGCCACCAGTTTCAACATCAGCGGATCAACAAAACACAACTACTGCTACTACGTCTGCGTGCACAGCAGCTGCTGCGAACGACACAGCTGCTGTTTTTTCTTCGTCTTCTTCACTGCAATCAATCCCACTGCCTGCGCCAATCGAAGCAGCTAAAACAAACACAAACGAAGACGACAACGCCGGTGTTTCTGGTGTTGGTATTATTCCTGGCGAGATCAATAATATCGCATCGATTCCTTCATTGGTTGGTGGTAGTCTATTTCTCAACCAATCCTCAATTCCAAACCGCCATATTTCCTCGTTTGGCAATTCCGCGAATACTTCTTCAATAATACCTGAACCGGACGTAAAGCCACCCGGATTCTCGGATTCACCACCTCAATCCTCATCGGCGGTGGATGATTCGAAGAGTAAAGAGGAAGGGAACGATATGCAAAGAACGTGTAAGTTTTTTAAAGCTATTTAAAAATAGTGATTTTTACAGATCTATTTCAATTTTAAAAAATATAAGATTTTTTATATTATTTTAGTTGTAAAGCAATGCACGTACTACATGGCCGGCGGATGTCACTACGGTGAGGCATGCCGCTTCGCGCACGGTAGCGAAATGACGCAAGGTTTGCGTCAGGCGCTCACCGACGTCCACCGCGGTGGCGGCGGGCGCGGTGCGTTCGGCGGCGGTATGCGCGGCGGTGGATTTATGGGCCGCAACGCGCCGATTGTTAGCGCCGTGGGCGGCGGAATTGAGTTCGACTACGATGTGAGGTGGGCGTTTTTCTTGTGCTTATTCTGTTATTATTTTATTGGATTATTTTCGCAAATATTATTATAATTTTTATAGAGTTTCATTTTTATTTTTTTGTTTGAATTTTCGGTTAACGGTTCTTTGTTGATTATTTCAAGCTGGTTTTGTTCGGTCAGTTAAATTTTTTGGTTGTACTGATTGAAATCAGCTATAAAGATATAAATATATACAAATGAATTTTTCGGCTACAACAACTGAATTTGAGTTCTAATTTTATGATTTTTTTTGTTTATACGGTTTATATTTTGATATCTTCGAATTTTTTATTTGGTGTTTTTTTTTAATTTTGGGTGGCGAATGCTTTTCAGAGCTAATTTTTGGCTGGCCAAAAAGAAAATTAGCAACGTTTTAGAAGCCAGAGAATAAAGGCAGTTCAAGTACCGCCAAGCCATATCATGGTTAGCGACTTTGGCAAGTGAGACATTTTTTGCGAATATATTTTCAATTTTTTAAAATTAATTAGCCTTTAATTTAAAAATTGCAGCTTGATTCATTGAGGATAGGAATGAATGAACAAAAATTTTATTTCATAGTTGTGAGTATGAGAGATTTTGACATTTGATAGCCTATAATCTGATATATTTTTGTATCAATAATGGAATTTTTTGTGCAGGTTATAAATAAGACGGATCAAATACCATATCAAACAAAGATTATAATAAGAGAGACAAAAAAGCTTAGCTTTCTTGAGAGATTTAAAGCTAATTCAAGAGGGATTTCGGCACAAGCGAATAAAAATTGTTATTAATTTATTAAAAAAAATAATGATGCGAAAATATCATATCGCTCAGTGAGTGATGAGGAAAATTTGGAAAATACAAGGCAAAAAAACGGAGAATAAAATCAAACCGAACAAAAGGGCAAAAAACGGATGCGATCGATCAAAATAACCTCCAAAGAAAATGAATGAAAAATCTAGGTTGTTTGCGGCAATCGAGGTAAAAAAGAAGAAAAAATAATTGAAATATTATTTTTGCACTTTTATCGAAACGGAAAGCTTCTTTGGCGCAAAATTCAGCCAATGAAGAAGATATTTTCCATTCTAGAGGAAAATATTTCAATTTTCGAAAAGAGTAAAAATTTTATTTTTTGTTTTGGCATTTTTAGACCACCTCGCGGCCGACGCTTTCAGTCGCCGGTGAGACGCGGTGGCGGATTTCATCAGGGCGGCGATCCTCGTTCGTCCACGGGTCGTTATGGACGTGGTGGTGGCGGGCGGCGTGGCGGTGGCCGCCGCTCTAGGTCGAGGTACGCGCTTGCTCTTTACTTTTTAGTTTTATTTTTTTGCAATTTTTCTTCAATGGCGAAATCGGGATTTTAAATTGAGAAAAACTTAATTTTTCTACTTTACTCGTCTTTAACTCTCACAATTTTTAGGTCAATTACACTCTCTCCTGTTCGCAACTCTTCGTCGTCGAAACGCGCTCGATCGCGCTCACGTTCGCCACGTTTGCGCTCCTCGCGACGTCGGGGCGCGGAGGAGTCAAAAAGCGTAGGCGGACGTTACGGTAGTCGGCGACACTCAAGTCGCTCTTCTTCTTCGTCGTCGTCGCGCGAGGGGTCGTCGGAGCGGCGCGACTCGTCGCCGGCGTCATCGCGGCGCCGTGCTCGACGCGCTCGCAGCCGTTCTTCGTCGTCATCGGAGCAGCGAAGACGTCGTCACAATAGTGGAAGTATGTAATATTCTCAACATTCACGTGATTAAGTCTTCTTTCTGGACTTGAAAAAAATATTTTTTTATTTTCAAGAACTTTAGAACCAGATTAAAATTGGTTAAAAAAGCCTTAAAAATGCTTTGCGCTTTTTATCGTGTTTTATTCCAGATCGTAGAACACGTCGTCGGTCGGGAACGTATAGCGAATCCGAGGACGTCGACCAAAGGCGAGGCGGGGTTGGTAGAGAGAAGCCGTCGGAAAAACGTACAAGTAACACCAAATCGTCCGCAAACGACGGTGAATCTGACGCGAAAAATCCTGCGGTGACGCAAATCAACGAAAGTGGCGGAGGCGCGATCGATGATGCACACGCGGTGGTGCCGGGCGGCAGCGAACGAACGCTGAGCTCCAGCCACAGCGCTCTCTACGAAGAGGAGGCGGTAGCGGAGGGCGAAGACGGCGGCAGGACGCCGGCGGCGCTGAACGAAAGCAGCCGAAGCGGCACGCCGCCACCCGCAGCGGCCACTGCCACGGCACCGCAGGACGATGAGGAGAGCGAGGAGGAGAATGAGTGCGAGGTGATGAGCGTCGACAATTGAAGCAAATGTGGCGTCCACTATCAAAAAAAATCCAGGAAAATCTGTGTTCACTTTCTTTTCATCGTCATTTAGACTGTTATCTTTTCTTTGCTGTGTGTTTTCCCAAACGTTGAATTAGGCCAAAAAGAATGACCGATTCATTTTAATTAGGTAAAAAAGGTAAAAATTCATACGGTTTTAAAAATGGATTTATCTTCTTTCAGTGTGTATTTTTGGAATTCATAAAAACCTGAAAATTATAATGTATGTGCGTAGATATTATTGCTGATTATTATTATTGTTTGTTCCGGGTTCTCTCAATCATAAAAATATATGTTTAAAAATAAAAATTTATTGCTAAATCATTAAAATGGTTATTATTATGTTTGAATGAAGTTTACAAAAATTTATCTACTATTTCGTTGGTAAATTACAGAAATTGGTGGATTAAGAAATTTGCCTAC
>SAUE01000026.1:217883-228910 GCA_009724625.1 Deladenus siricidicola
TTAAAAAATTTAAATTTTCTTGGAAAATGTTGAAAAATTTACGAAAATTTACGAAAATCGGCCGATTTTTCGTAAATTTTTTTACCAAAAAAGCCTTAAATACGTAAATCGTAAATGTTAGCACCCCTGATATGTACATATAATATGATGGCACCTTTTCTGATTGAGCCAAATTTTAAGCCAACAATTTTTTTTTGTTTTATTTCAAAAGAATATTGTGTTCAATTTTGCTTTTTTAAGTTGAAGTTAAACTTTTCAAGTTGAACTTAAGTTGAAGTTTTAAGTTAAAGTTTGTGCCTTTACAAAAGTGAAGTTTGAGTGCTTCATTTTACCAATTCATTTTTTCTGAAAAGTGTGATGACGTGTATATACATACTTCACTTACGATTTCATTGTGAAAACCATTCTTCATTTGGCAGCACTGCTACTACCATCAAAAAGTTTCACAAAAACTTTTTGAAATCCAAAAAAAATTTTAAATCCCCCAAAAAATGTTTTTCTTAAAACTTTTTTTTGTCATTCATTTTAAAATTTTCAAAAAAAATTAACAAAAATCAAGCAACAAAATGGAGCAAAAATCTCTTCTCCTCACGCAGCATAATTTCGTTGTCTAAGAAGTTTCGAGACGCTAGCTATATAGCGTTAATAAACTATTACGCGCGCCATTCCGACCAGGAATGACGATGATAGCCGTTACGGTGACTTTTAGAAATGACAAAAAAAAGCATTTTTTTCTAGCTAAATGGCGGTGCGCTCGGCTGAGAAAAAATGAAAAAAAAGCAAAAAAAAAATTGTTTATATGTTACGATCGGAGGAAAAAGCTTAGCCATTAAGTGGGTATCGACACACAGAAAAATTATTTAAGAAAATTCGAAATTAGAATAGCATAGAATGTGTAATGTATATGTATGTATGTAGTGAGTATATAAAAGCTAAGTATTTTGAGAGAGAGAGAGAGAGAGATAGAGAAAGAGTCGTCGACATTTTGTAATTTGCGCGCAAATCACCTAAACTGGTGGTGGTGCAAATTTGGCAGTCATTCGTTCTCTATCGCCCGAGATTTTGACATTTTGCGCATTTTAAATTAATACAAAAATAGGGCGAAAAAAAAGCTACAAGAAATTCCAAAATTTGTCATAATCTTCTCGTTATGCTTTCTACTGCTGCATACTGTATGCTGCAGTATATTGTGCACTACTATATACTATTGCACACTACTAAATACCACGTACACCATTGTATACTATTGTATACTACCGTTTACTACGTTTCACTACTACTGTACACTACCGTTTACTACTTGTACACTACCANTTCTTCTTTCTTTATCTTTCCTTTCTTCTTTCTTTATCTTTCCTTTCTTCTTTCTTTTTCTTTCCTTTCTTCTTTCTTTATCTTTCCTTTCTTCTTTCTTTATCTTTCCTTTCTTCTTTCTTTATCTTTCCTTTCTTCTTTCTTCTCACAATTTTCCTCTCCTTTGGGCAGCACCCAAAGAGCACATATGTATGTATGTATTCGACGCCCGTAACGACTTTACGCAAAGATGACTTTAATTTTCAAAATAAATAATCACAAAATTCCTTCCTTTTTGGACCTCCTGCAGCCAATAATTCTCCCTTTTTCTTCTAATTTACGGATTAATTGGCGGAAGAAATTAAAGAAAAAAAATAGTGTGCAAAATTTTGCATTTTTCTTTGCATTATTAAATATCGAATTCTTTTATTCTTTATTTTTATGTGTGCTTTAACTTTTTTATTCGAGTAGGAAGAAGAAAATTTATGATTAAAAATCATTTCATGCCTCATAGTTTGAAGAAGGAAATGAATTAAGACATCGTAATTTTCCTTTTTTTGTGTTTTGTGGCACTTTTCGCTACTTAACTTTTCTCTTTTTCTCTAGTGCTCTTTTTCTCTATTTTTCTCTCTTTCGCTCTCTCTCTATCTCTGTTTATCTCTCTTCATATTTTTCTCTTTTCACCTCTCTCACTTGCTCTCTCTCTCTTTCTTTCTTTTTCTCTTTCTCTCTTTCTTTCTGTCTCTCTCTATTTCTTTCTCTTTTTTCTCTATTTCTCTTTTTCTTCCTCTTCTGTATCTTCCTTTCATTCAGCCTTTCTCTAACTTTCTCTCTTTCGTCTCTGCACTAAAATGAGTGTGGGCGGAGCTTTTGAACGCGCACTTTTTCGTGCATTTTTGAATAATTTTTGCGTCTTTTTTTATTTGAAAAAATTATTTTTCAGAGTCATCAAAAATTTCTCACACCTTTTTCTTAACTTTTTTGTTCTTTTGCTTTCCGGCAATTTTCCTCAGCCATTATTTTGTCATCGCTAAGCCGAGTTCACCTGTATGCATTCTTCTTCGTCGCTCAAAAAGCCGGCAATTATATTCTCGCGAAGAGATTGTTTAATTAAAAATGACACGCCATTAATAAGACAAACAGACACATACACACAATTACATACACACACACACACACGACCGACACGCAAACATACACACATATATCCCCACACACATACATGCATATACTCAACCATATATTCACACAAACAAACACACACACACGTACACACATGTTAACCACACATTCAAACACATTCTCACACACAAATTCACACACAAACAAACACACACATACACACATACAACACACATGTATATCACAAGCGCCTTTTCAGACAACTTTGTATATTGTGTGTGTGTGTGTGTGTGTGTGTTTTCGTCTCTCCTGCCAACGGCGCGCGCGCTGGAAAGAATTTTTTTATTTCTTATTATTGGCATTTTGTTTTACTCATTTCGCATCAATTTTCGCATTTTTGCACCTTTCGGCGCGCGCTTTTTTTCTCACGAGAATTTCGTGCGAATTTCGCCTCGCCACCAACACCGCCCTCCTCGAATTATATATTGCGCTGATATAAGTTCGCGTTAATATTAGTTTGCGCTGATATCAATTTTTATTTTTATATTTTCTTCGCTGAACTCGCCGATTTCTCAATGATAATTTTTTTCCTTCTTTTACTCATCATTCAGAATTATTATCATGTAGTAATTCTCATCAACGAATACAAATAAATTCAAATGATAATTTCGCACTTAAGCGTGAAAAAAAATTTCGCTGAAGTTTGTCAATTTTGTCTAAAGGCAAAAAAAATAATTTTTTTGCCATTTTTACTTTTGTGAATGTATTATGTAAAACACTTACTTTCATACATATGTGTGTGTAGTTTGTGTATAGTGTAGTCATACAAAGTATATAACTACAGGTACACGCATTTTACAATCTATGTACGGTATTGTATAGTTACGGTGTACTGTAATGTAAAATGATGTCAACTGGTATGTAAAACACTTACTTTCATACATGTGTGTGTATATATGTGTGTGTGTGTGTGTGTGTATGTGTGTATAGTCATACAAAGTATACAATTACACATATTTCACAATCGACGCTTTGCACGGTATTGTATATTAGGTGTTAGAGTGTACTGTACATGCATATAATGTAAACTGATATTTATTATACTATATACTATGCAATATACTGTATAGGATGTACAAGATATAAACTGTACTTGAGTGTGCTGTATACATACTAATATTACAATACATATATAGTGCAATGAAACGTACTCTATGTTTTTTATTATGTGAATTACGTATTAGAATAGTTTGTATTGTAAACTATTCACAGAAATGTACTTACTGTTGTTCACCGCGCACTTTAATAAAAGGTACTTTAACAATTGTACAATCAATACATTCTATGTGTGTATATGTATCAGGGGTTCTACGAAAATAAATTTTCAATCTCGTAAATCGTAAATCGTAAATTTTTTTTTAATTTTTTCGTCTGACCGTTTTCGAGTTCGTCAACTTTCTTTTTCCACTAATATCGATATTTTTCTCGCCAATTCGAACGCATATTGAGTTTAAAAAAATTCTATTTATTTCAAAAATGTTGAAAAATTTACGAAAATTTACGAAAATTGGCCGATTTTTCGTAAATCGTAAATCGTAAATTTTGGATCAAAAAAGCCGTAAATACGTAAATCGTAAATCGTAAATGTTAGCACTTCTGATATGTACGTATAATTCAATAAATTAATTTAGTCGTCAATCAATTAGTCTCAAAATATTTGGCAATATTTTTTATTATTTATTAATTCATTTGGCTTTTGGCGAACTGCCAACATATACTGTATAACTACTACTACTACTACTACTACTGTAGTGGTGATATAAACAATACCGTTACTACCATTTTGGCAGTAAAAAGCAGTAAAAACGACTTACCGTAAAAACATTGTAATATTTGGAGGAAAAAACCTTCAGTAATTTGAAGAGAAAAATGATGGAACAAGTTATCGTCCTGCCAATTCCATCCGCAATACCTACCGTAACAGCCGGCGCCGCCGACGAGCGCGGCGAGCGTATGAGCGATGCGGGCGGCATTATGCCAAAAAGTTCGAGCATGGACAGTAATCTCAGCAATTATTTGCGGCGCGCGCAACTCTTTCTGAACTTGAATTCGGCGGCGTGCCGGCGCCGACACCCGGCGGCGCCTAGCGCGGCGCTGAGCGGCGGCTGCAACGGCGCGCCGCCGAGCGCGGCTGGCGGCGCCGCGGTGACGCCGAGCGCGTCAACCGCGCAGACACAGATCTCAAAACATTCCTCACAATTCTCCGCACTGATCTCAGCCGCGCCGCCCTCAGCGTTACCAGCATCATCAGCCAGACCGCCCACTCTGCCCAACTCGTGCTCAACGACGTTTAGCGGTTCGTTTTCAGCCACCAGAAACGCGTGACGAAACGAATGTCTTATTATTGTTGTTGTTTGTTGTTTTTTTGTTGTTATGTGGAAAATTGTATGTTGTTTTTGAACTAACTTTTCAAGTATTTGCGTTGGTCAAAAGCAATAGAGAAAATTGAAGGAAAACATGGAAAGAAAAGAACAAGCCCGAAGAAAGAAAGACAAGAAAAAGAAAGCAAAAAGAGAAAGCAAAAAGAGAAAGCAAAAGAAAAAAGCACTAAAGGTCAAAAAAGAAAGCAAAGAAAGCAAGTAAGTAGAAAGCAAAAAGAAGGAGAAAGTCAGGGAAAAGAGAAAGCGAATGCAAAAGAAATTTTTTTGCTGCCGACTCAAATGAATCACTGCTTTGAATAGAATTCATTCCAATGAAATTCGAAAGTTTTTGATGGTTATTACTCTAATGAGAGTAGAAGGAGGACAACTTGACGCTGGGATGACTTGACGCCAAAAAATATTCTTGCCGAATTGAATAAGAGATTTAAAAAAGTCATTCGATTTATAATTAAATTTTTCCAACTAAACAAATTATTAATGGAAAAAAGGTAATTGCTAAAAAAAAGTTTTTTTACAATAATTTTTTTCTCTTTTACAAAAATGGGGTTTTCGTCCCCCCCCCATTCGATTCGCAACTCAATTCCAAATCGAATGTCATTTTTAAATTTCTCATTCCACTTGGAAAAACGTTTGCTTATTGTTTGGCGTCAATTTGTAATTTTAATTTTACATTTTTAGCGCTAGATTCGTTATGTTTGGCAAATTTTGCAAATGAAAACATTTTAGGCGGATTTGACGAGTTTCGTAGCCGATATCCCGAGCTTTGCGAAAGTTCTCGCCAACAACAACAACAACAACAACAAACTCCACAACATCAACAACAACTGAAGTTGAAGCCTTTTGGGCGAAGCGGTGCGGCTAGCGAGACGGCAGCGACCGCGCCCTCGCTCGTCGGCCACACGTCGTCGCCATTTTCGTGGCGAAACGCCGCGCAAAATGACGCCGACGGCGAAAGTGAACGCTGCAACAGCGCGTCGAACGCGACGGCGGCGGCGGCCGGTCACGCGCACGAAATCTACTCGGACGTGGAGCCGTGCACGTCGCTGCCGGTCGCGGACGCGAACGGCCCGACGAAAATCTTCGACTTCCTCTTCCTCGGCTCTATGGACGACGCGCTCGACGAGAAAGTGCTAAAGGTAAAGCGAAGAAAATGGGTTATTACCACACACATACACACACCAAAACCCTCGTGCACCTCCTCGTCCCATTTCTTGGATAAAAACTGAATTCCCAATAATTTGATGGAATGTAATGAAAAATTTTATGTTCAAAAATGAGAAAATTATGTTTTTTGATGTTCGGCATGTTTGAGATCCACCTCCGCTAGCGCGAGAGAAACACGATGAGCCAAACTGGCTCAATCTTTAGTCTTTAATCTTTAATCTTCCACTATCGATTGACAACACTTTGCATGTGCAAATTTTCGCACTTTGCATTTTGCACTTTTTGCAGGAGCACGAAATCAGCCGCGTCATCAACATCAGCGAATGTTGTCCGCGACCCGCGTCGATCAGCGACGACGCGCAACATTACATGAAAATCTCCGTCAAAGACAACAACGAGGCGCGACTCCTGCCGCGCTTCGACGACGCGTTCA
The DNA here is from genome assembly GCA_009724625.1 of Deladenus siricidicola. Classification (NCBI taxonomy): domain Eukaryota; kingdom Metazoa; phylum Nematoda; class Chromadorea; order Rhabditida; family Sphaerulariidae; genus Deladenus; species Deladenus siricidicola. The sequence goes on from SAUE01000026.1 coordinate 224,337, forward strand.
AGTTCATTGGTGAGTGGATTTTTTCACTGCAAATTTGAGAAAAAAAATTTTGGCAATGTGCAAATTTCCGGCATTGCGGCGGCGAATTTGCTGCAGCGGCCAAGTTGACTATGCTGATATTTCTGGTGTAAATTTGACGAATACGTGCAAATTTGACGCAAAATTGCGACTATGTAATGCAAATTTGCCTATATCATATATCATAGGATGCAAATTTTACAGCGTGACACAAAAATTTTAAAAATTATTAAAAATTACATTTTTATTTTGTGAATGTCTCAGTGCAAATTTAAAATTCATTTAAAATTTTTGCTGACAATAGAAATGCGCAAAAATATTAAATTTAGTGCAAATTCTGCAAAAATTTAAAATTCATTGCGCGAAATTTGCGCTTACAATGTGCAAATATTAAATTTGGCAATCGATTGCTTTTTAGTGTGGTCACGACAATTTGCATTTTTTTAAATGGCAAAAAATTAGACATTTTTTGCGGTTGGCATTTTGTAAACGATTTGCAAATTGAAAAAACGCAAACCAATTATCCCACAATAATCGCCAATGTCAATGCTCAAAGCTACATTTTTGACGTTTGACATTTGGCACCGGCACTGGCGACGGCCACAAAACAAAATAATTTGCACCTGCGCCAAACTCGCCAACAACCGATTGGTACACGTTACGTTAGCAATGCTAATTGCCTCCCGCAATTGGCATTGCTAAAGCGCTCATGTTTGCGTAAATTTGCGTTTACGTTTTGCGGTGTTTTTTGGGAAAGCTAAAGTTCAACAAAAAATTAAAAATAAACGAACGGTATACATATGTATATATATCTAGAGAAGTGCTACGGTGGAAAATATTTTACGATTAAAGTCAAAAAAAATTTTGAATTATTTTTTTATATTTTTTAGTACTAAAATAAGTTTTTGAATAAATATGCTGCACTATACGACTGTAGAATAAATATACAATATACTGTATAATAAATGTGCACTATTCTACTGTAGAATACAGTTAAAAAAGTCCACCGTAACATGGCAAAACGTGACTCCCGGACAGCTAACTGAAATAGATTACTGTCCACTATACGATAAAATCAATAAATTTTACAGAAATTGTTACCGTGAGAGCAAACCGTAAGCACCTTGCTACTGTATTCATTATATCGTACATATAATAGAATACCTTAAATTTGACAAATTTCCACCATAACTATTGAGGAAAATTTAATTTGCACTAAAAAACTAAAAACTTTTCACAGTAAAAAACCGTAGGCATTGTAATACATGCACAGTACATATGTATTCATAATATTACCGTAATTTTTGCAGAGAGCGCACGTTGCGCCGGCGAAAAAGTTCTCCTCCACTGCCAGGCGGGCATTTCGCGCAGTCCGACGCTAGCGATCGCCTACGTAGTTCGTCACCGCGGCGTCGGCTATCAAGAGGCGTACGATTTCGTCAAGCGCCGCCGAGCCACAATCGAGCCCAACATCAGCTTCATCGTCCAACTGATGAGCTACGCGGAGGCGCGCGCGAAAATCGTTGCAACCGGCGCCGCCGCCGCCGACAATGAGGCGGCGGCAGAGCAGGATACGGAAATGGAGGACGCGGCAACGGCGGAAAAGAATACGGTGGATAGTGGGGGCGGCGGAAAAAACGCGCTAGCAAAGACGGACGCGGTATTGGCGCCTGAAAACGATAGTTCCGACGACGGCACGTGCGGTAGCGAAGACATTTCAATAAAATTGTTTCGCGAAGACAATCCGAAGAAGCGTAACAATTGCAAAAAGTCGCCAATAATTCAAACTTTTGCGCCAAAATTAGAATTGCTTACGCCGTCGCCCGGCTCCTCGGCGTCCGGATCGCCGCACAACGGCAGCGAGACGACGCGCAAACGCGCCATGTGCGAAGGCGCGGCCGCAAAATTGGCGCAGAGAGGTTTTGCGAAAAAAGCCGCGCATCGCCACCTTCATCATCGCAATGGCGCAACGTGCGCACCGTCGGCGGCCGCCGCTACGGCGGGCAGCGAGAATACGCCGTCACCGTCGCCGACAACGGAATTCTCGCGCCTCGACATTTCGCTATTTGCGCTCAACGCAAATAGTGAACGCGACACAAATAATTTGTGCTACGGTAACGCTAAAGCTAACGAAGACGGCACGAGCGGCGCGCCAAGCGACAACACGATTGAGAATAGGAGAAGCACGCTGCCAACGGTTACCGTCACCACCTCCATGGACGAACCCGTCGAGAAGGACGAAAGCCCCGAGTCGGGCTACTGCGAGACGCTCGTCGACGGCGCGACGCAAAGCACAACAAATGTGGTTGACGCAAGCGCGGAAAATACGCAATTCAACACGCTCAATCGTTGCACAAAGGACGGTAGTCCCGGCAGCTACGGTACGAATACGACTAGCGAGGATTTGGACGACGGATTCGAGATTCTTTTCGCGGAAGAATCCTCCGACTCTGTCGCCTCCAACTCGAATTCGCAATCCGAGTCGCTTTCGTCGGAGGCGAGCGGCGGCGGCGGTGCGGCGGACGCGTCGCGCGCCACCGCCGACAGCAGCCAGGCGGAGGGCGGTGGCTCCCCGCTTGGTATAAGCGTAAATTGATTGAACATTCACATAGAATTGTATAAGATTCACATAAAATTGGTTCAATGTGACATAAAAAAGCTACAGTATTGAAACGCCCGACATTCCTAATTTTTCTGTATGTATGTACTATGTGAAAGTAGATTGTGCGCTCCAATTCTGTACAGTACACTACAGTATACACACATAATTTTAGCACATTTGTCTATTCTTTTAGGTTGTCTTCTATTCTTGCAAATCTTTTAATAAAATCTAAAAAACTGGGGTTATCCCACATATATGTACGTATTTTCAAAAATCGGCGCCGGTAAAAAAGTTGAAAATGTTTATTTTATGAATTTTGTGCAAAAAAATGTTTAGCACTGAGCCAGTAACGGGGGGACCCATGATTTTTTTCCATATGGAGAAGGGGTAAGTCGACTTTGGCACTAACAAATCCCAAAAAAATCTAAAATTTCTCAATAAATTTAAAAATTTCTCCGTAGCAAGTAGGCCAACCAACCACGCCCACCCTTCCCCTATTTGTTTGGGCCCGTTCGGCTGGGAATGCGCCGAGTGGAGCGTTTATTTTATCATTATGTCGCGAAGATTTCAAAACATTAGTCAAAACACAACGTCATTACGTCCTGTAAATACTTATCTATTATATTATAATATTTTTTACGGACAAATATTTATTTTTTGTTATCTTTAAATTTAATTGGGTTTATTTAATTTCAATAATTCATGTCAAATTAATATCGCAAATTGTGGATAGAATAATAATAATATTTTGTTCAATAAATTTTGAAAAAAAGAACATCAAGAATTTATGCAATTTTCAAAGATTTTATACACTACGTACAACCACAATTCGATAATTTTTGTGACTTAAATTCTTTTACAAAATAAGCTGAGAATAATAAAACATTTGTTTCAAAAAATCCGTCGATAAAATCGCACCATTTTCTTCTTCTTTTTCTTCAAAAAAGTCGAAGTCAAAAGAATTCAAATCACAATTCCGGTCAAGATCAAAAATTTAATCGTAGTCGATGAACATTTTGCAATAGAAAAGCAAATATCCCTCGCTGTCCAGCACTCTTTCCACCTAAAACAAAGAGAAAAAAAAGTTTTAATCGGATTTCTCGACAAAAATGGCAAAAAGGGAGAAAAATAGGCAAAGTATTATTCCAAAAATTACGCAAAAGATTTTCTTGCGGAAATAGATAAAAATTCGAGAAAAAAATAGGCCAAACTCACCCCCTCACGGCTAATAATCTGATCGTTGCACTTGTACCAATTGTGGCGCTGGTGGCGGACGTAGCATGAGTAGTGGCCACTCTCCGTCGTACCGTGGTGATTCACCACCGCGATCAGCGAATATCTATAAAGCTAAGAGATATATAAATATAAGGCAATGTACAAAAAACAATATTGAGCACAGAACAGATTTTGATGTTGTGAAATTATTTTCAACGTCTTTTTAGAACATATTTTAAAATCAGGTTAACACATCGACAGTCGTACCTGTTCGACAACCGTGCCAAATGTCGCATCGAGCCGTTTCGCGAGTTCATGCCGCCGGTCGAATTCGTGTTGTTGGTCGCCGCCGCGTCGGCTTGCTTTGCGCGCTCGCCGGCCGCCGCCGTCAAAGCCGGCGACGCGTGCTGAGAGCCCACCGCAAGTCCAGTTGACGGCGACGTGCCCACGGTTTGCTGATTCTGTTGTTGTTGATGCTGCTGTTGTTGGCGAGTGGGGTAGGGATGTCTGTTCTGTTGTTGTTGATTCGATTGCTGTTGTTCTCTGAAAAAAAAGCGAACTTGATTAGGGAGTAAGCACCAAATGGCGCACAGAATGGGGAGGATTTTATTCTTTTAATTCATTGGTTTTTCTATGTAAAAATGGAATGTTGTCCATTTCAAACACAAAAAAATTCCTGAAAACACCATAGTCTTAGCTTTTACAACCGTCCTGTTTCGCTAGCTCCACCCCCCCCCCC
>SAUE01000026.1:228984-245909 GCA_009724625.1 Deladenus siricidicola
CACAAAACTAATAAAATATGGTTTAGTACTAAAGTCCTCAGTGGTATCGCTGACAGCGGGTGAGGATGGAATTTGCCCCCATTGCCATGAACAATTTTTTTAGTAAAGCTGTTTCTCCCTTGTAAAAAATTTAATAATTTTGGCGATTTCCCAGTGGAAAAATTTTAATTAATTGAATTTCAAATCAAAAAATTCTCCTCAAAAAACGTGACCCACTTTTCCAAGCACTCTTCCAACGATTTCTCCTGAACTCCGGCGACGTTCGCCGCGCTCGGCGCGGGTGATTGACGTGGCGGCGAATCGGAGGCGGCGGTATCTGCAGCGGCGGCGGGCGTCGTGCCGCTCGGCGGCTGATGAGCGCCGCTGGCGCTTGGCGTCGGTGTAGCCGAGCAAGCTTTTTTCTTCGCCGTACAACCGTTCAGCTCCAACGAAATGTCCCAATACGGGTCAACGGTGGTGGACACCCGGCTAGAATATGAAAAACACATACTTCAACCAATTTACCGGAAGTGTTTTGAGAAAAACTTTTTATTGCCCATAAACATAAACTAACAAAAAGGGACCATAAAATCAGCTATCGTCAGCAAAAAAAGCAGTTATAGAGAAAATTATTTATATAAGTAACTGTTAAGGAAAATTAAAAAAGTAAATTAATTTAAAATGTTATACATATAACTTCAAGAAAACTTCTTCAATTTAACTTTTTCTAAAAATTACCCGCATCGAATACACGTGAGATCACTTTGAAGTTGACCGGTAAACAACCGATCGATTATGCACTTACATTCGTGTGGATTCACCTTCATCGAAGTGCCTAAACAACGACTTACATATATTACAAAAATGTCATTACTTTACCACTAAAACATTATATATATATATATATATATATATATATATATATATATATATATATATATATATATATATATATATATATANGTTACAGTAGTGTGTTTGTCAGATCAAAGCAGCAAGTTTGTCATTGTTCAAAAAATTTCACTTGAATGTCATCAAAATAAAAAATATATAAATTTGCGAAACACCACACCTATTTTGTAAAATTCCATTTTAGTGAGGTTTTTGCTTAAAAATTATAACAAATACATAATACTAATAAAAATACTAAAGTATGCAACTTTGCCCACTTTCGGAATGTTTGTGGAGGACGTTGAGCGCGGAGATGAGAAATTCGTGCGCGTCGTGTTGCTCGTAGCCGGCCAAATGTTCGGCGTGCGTCCACACAAGATGCAACATTCGGTGCGGGACGTAAGGCACAATTTCGCCACCGTAGAATTCCTTCAAAAGGCGGATAATTTCGGAGGAATACATACTTCCCAATACGTTCTTTTTATGCTTCCAAAAAAATATTTTTAATGTTTTTATAACAAAAACCTCAACAAAATGTTAGATAAATTATCGTATTCCCATTTAAAATTTTTTGCCAATAATTTTAATTATTTAAAAAATTTGCAAAAAAAATAAATAATCAACAAGAGTAACAAACCCTCTAACGAGAAAATCACGCAAAAATACCTGAAAAATGTGCGACAGTTCGCACATCAGACACTTGTTGGCCTTGTTGGGCGAGAGGACGGCCTGCGCCTGGCAGAGGCAATTGTGCTGGTCGGAGAGGAAGTAGTCGCGGAGCATGGGAATGTGCATCAGCGTCTGAATGATGCAGTTCATGAAGCAACTGTTGCCCAAGTTCACCAGCCCGCGAAGACCTGCAAATTTTTGTTTGTATTTTCTTGCTTATAGACTTTTTCAAAAATTAAATTCATAAAAATTAATTTTCAAAGTGCGCAAAAAAATAAAATAATCACACCAAAATTGAATTTAACATCAAATAAAAAACATTAATTTAAAATCATTAAAAATTTGTTTTTACCCCTGGTACTGTTGGGACCCATGCGAAGGACGGTCAGCGAGTGTTTTCGCAGCAGTTTCGTCTCGGTCCTGCCCGGATTCCAGTCGTACTTGAGGCTGAGGCCGAGTCGACGGCGCGCCGCGTTCTGACAGTCGCGGCGAATCTTCTCGACGCGACGATCGTAGATGAAATCGTTGCATTTCAAGCAAAACAATTCGCCAAAATTCGTCGACAAGGCTAAACAAAAAAAAGAAAATTCATTCAAATAACACTGAAATGCAATCTTAAACATTCAAAAAAGTTTAATAGCATTTCGAAAAATCGCACTATGTCATACTAAAAAACATGAATATAAATAAACGAAAATAAAAATGAGCAGCAAAAAATATTAAAAAAGCACATAAAACACTTTACAAATCAAATTTGCTGCCAATACCAATTACTCACCCAAAAAGTGGGACTTGGCGCCGAGGTGTTCGCGAATGTGCGCGAGACAACCGAACGTAGCGCAGTCAAAGCAGCAGCACATTAGCGCGTTCAACCGCCCCCCGCCGCACGCCTTACATCGCACCAACGCCGCCTAGAAATAACCGACATGTCAAATGCACAAAAATTAATTGTGAAAGCGTGAAAAAATTTAAATATTCAAAATTTTGTGTTACTATTCAGTGAGGTGTTATACGTATACATATGTGAAATAGCAATTCAAAGTTTTACTAATCAAAAAATCTAAAAAAGAGAACAATACGATAGCTCCAGCCATAAGAAATTCATGGCTACCATCAATCCCCGCATTCATGGAGAAAATTTTTCGATGATTTTTGTTGCCAAAGGAAAAAGCTAGTCGAAAGCATTCCAAAAACACTACTAAGATTAGCCACCTCGGATCTTTGTAAACAGAAATATGAGCATTTAAACAATTTGAATTTTTTTGGGTTTCACCCCTGCGGTTGGAAATTTCAAGTCGTTTTATTCATACCGGTATGAAAATATTTTCAAATATAAATTTTCTGCTGATCAACATTATGCAGTCCTCACAGGCCTTTTTAAAAAAAACATCGTCCAAAAAAGTAGATTTACACACACAATACTTTCAAAATGACAAATTAAAAACAATTAGAAATGAAAATTATTCAAAGCATACCTTCGCGGAAATGTCATGAGAAGTGGTGGGAAAGACGATCCGACGCGCCAAAAGCGGATAATTCTTCAAGAGAATGTCTCGACGTTTCGCTAGGTGCGGACACGTCGAACTTTTCATATTCCACAAGAATTCCGTAATGCCTAGACGTCTGAAAAACGACGATTAGCTAACGGAAAATTCAAAAAATTCATAATAAGTAATATTCATTTCGCACAAATTCACAAAAAATATTAAAAAGTTTTAATTCGTTCAAGAAACATATTTTCAAAATTACAAAAACTCATCAAAAAATTTACTTTATTCATTCGACTTCAAATTTAGTGGTGAAAACAATACAAAATGAATGAAGGATGCGTAAAGGCCGTGAGTGTTTGTGTTATTTCCAAAATGGGGTCTCTCTCTCTCTCTCTGTCCTCCATCATTCGTGAGGACAAGTTGTTACGGCAGTACCATTTCGTAGCCATTTTTTCAAGAAATTTTATTGTAACCAAATGGAAAAATATTTCAAAAAAAATCGGCGAAAAGATATTACTGCTAATTCGTCAATGTTTGAGCGTTTCATAATAATAATAACGATTATAGTGACCATTCGTGATAATAAATGGAAACAAAAAGAAATGTACTAGTAAAAATACCAAATAAGAACATCCAACCGTATATATTCTCCGTGGGTAGCTAAAAATTGCTCAAAAAATTAGTTAGAAAAACAAAAGCGAAATTTTTGGTTAATTTCCCAATAATATTTTTAGTTTCATTATTATTAAAAGCGCAGTAGATATGAAACAAATATCCTTGTAAGACCAACTTTTGATTCAAAACCGGCAAAGGATCGTTTCATCAAAGCAGTGGCGTATCGGAATGGGGGGTGATGCAATCAAACATTTTTCATTAACTTTTGCGAATTTTACGTTAAATTTTGCAACATTCAAAAATTTCACTTATTTTGCTCTAATTTACTAAAAACCCCAAATTTTTCTGAATGAGAGGTACGTACCCCCTAAATACGCCGCTGCTTCCAAGCCATTTTTGATTGGAAAAAAAAGACAAAGTGAATAGGGGTAAAGACAATGTGGATTTCCCAGTTTTTCAAACATAAAGAAAAATAATAACGAATGATAACTTTCTATAAAAAAGCGCTTAGATTAAAATAACTTAATTTATTACAATATTATTATTTCTACGCTACAAGCCGAAAATCGAACTTTTATCGGCTGAAAATGCCATTCATAAATAATAAATTCATCAAATAATAAATAAATAAACATTGCGTCAAACAAAATCGGCTTACAATGTTCGCCTTGGATGAAATAATGGGGAAGATACTCATGACACAAACTATAATACCCCTTAAAACTCAATTAAGCGACTACGGTGACACCATATCAGTGTCAGGATGTAAAAAAATCAATTCTATTTTCAAATCCCTCATTTCCCAACTTTCAAGCACAATATTTCCCGAATAAAGCCGAAAAAGAGGTTCTGACAGAAAAAGATCGAACGATTCCGAACAACAATTATAGTTATTGATGAATGAATAACGAAAAGTGTAGAATGAATAAGGAAGAGCTAGAAAATCAACAAAAACCATCACATAAAATATGTATTATAGACTCTTAAACACAAACACACCACACCATTCCATATACAGAAAAAGAACGAAGAAGGACGACCTTGAGAGACGCAAAAAAAACCAAAAATTCCTAAAAAATTAACTTTAAATTTTTTATTACCAATCCCAGTTTATGACAAATATACCCGCAATACCCACACACACTTCTCTTGGAAAGAATCCCCTTTGCCAAATTCCACCGTCAATAAATGTTTTCCTTATTCCTCAAATTTGTGTGAAAGAGTCCGCAAACTAAAATCCACCCCCAAACTAAAAGCCCTGAAGACCGTTGTAGGTTTTGATCTGGAAATCGGCCTGGTTCAGCAGCTCGGCCATCGCCTTCTTCTGCTCGTTGGTGAATTCGCCGCGCGGAAATTCGACGTCAAAGGTGATGTAGAGGAGACCTTTGACCTGATTGCTATCCAATGACGGCATTCCCTCGTCCTTTTTGCGAATACGAGCGCCCGGCCATGTGACCTGCAAAAATATTATTTTTAATTGAAAAAAAAGTCAACAAACATACAAATAATAAAAAATATAATATTATAAATAATAATAAAAAATAAATATAAAAAAGTGTATACAGAAAAAAGTAAAAAATATCCGCTTACCTTATCGCGTGTGACGTGCACTTTGTGGCCGTCGAGATGTGTGATGTCCATTTCGAAGCCGCTGAGCGCCTGCTGCAGCGAAATCGTCACGTTCGTGTAGAGATCATTGCCGCGACGCTCGAAGATTTTGTGCTTTTGGACGCGAAGACGGAAGACCAGATCGCCGGGATCGCCTTCGATGTGCGGCTCACCCTCACCGGCAAAGCGAATCTCCTGTCCCTCGTCGGCGCCCACCTCAATCTCTACCTAAACCACCGTCGTTTATTTGCAGAAAAACTAATAAAATAATTAAATTAAAAAATTCCAAACTAATTTTCAAAAATTTAATCATTTTTCATCAAACCCGAAAAATTAACGAAATAGATACCTCAAGCGTTTTCGTCTGCGAGACCAGCTTCATGTTGGGACACTCGTCGCACACCTGAACCTGGAACATTTGAAAGCGGCCGGCGCCCAATTGCTGGGTGCGCATCTCGTGTCGACAATTGCACTTGCGCTTACCAGATGTCTCTTTGTACACCGACTTTCGCCGCGTCACCTCCACAAAATTGCCCTGGTACAGCTAAACACGAAAACCTCTTAGTTATAAACGAAGTGAATGTGCGAAAAAAACTGAATTTATTGGATTAAACTCTACAAAAAAATCCGGATACAACTTCTATGACAACAATTAATTATCGCCAACCTCCTCCAACGATACGTACAAATCGACGAGAACATCGGCACCCTTGGGCGCCTCCGAATCCCCGTCGCGATCGGAGCCGCCGCCGCCGCCGAAGAAGTCGCCAAAGAAGCTGGAGAAGGGATCATGACCGCCGAATCCACCGAAGCCCGACTCACCGCCCATTTTCGAGAGACCCTCTTCGCCCGAGCGGTCGTAGATCTTTCGCTTCTCCGCATCACTGAGCACCTACAAAAAGTTGTTTCTACACAAAAAGCATATATGTAACAAAAAGGCATTCATTGTTTAATGTGACGTTCCAAGACCAATAGGTAATAAAATTTTAAAAATTATATTAAAATTAGACACATCCAACATCGAAACTTACATTTTTGTCCTTACCCAAAAAACCTATCAAAATAAGACCTGTTCAAAATTATACCCCAACAAAACCAAAAAGCGTACCTCATAGGCAGCAGATAAATCCTGAAATTTGTCCTGTGCCTTCGGATCGTCCTGATTTCGGTCGGGGTGAAGGACTTTCGCCTTTTCCCGGTAGGCCTTCTTGATTTCCCTTAGTACGGCCGTCTTCGGTACGCCGAGAATCTTGTAGAAATCCCTGCCACACACCACGTAACTCGCGAATAGAACGAGAAAAACGAAAAGTTTTCCGCAAAATCCTCCACCCAAATTCATCTAAAAATCTTTTAAATTTAAAAATATGAAAATAAAGAAATTCCACGCTTTTCCATCCTAAAATGCTAAAGCAAAATTAAATTCGAGAAAAAATAAAAATTATCTATTAATCAGCTAAAATAGAGAAATTAGTGAGAAAAATGGGTATTCGAATTTCCGCCACTTGCGTCGTCAGCAAATAATATTTAAACGTGACGTCTAGTTTAACTGCTCAGCCAAATATCATTGGCATAGTGCATACGAGTTTTTCAAATCTGGATAAATAAAGGCATGAAACATCATAGCCTGCAATTTTCAATGCATTCTTTTTTTAATTTTTAGCAAAAAAATTCGACTACAAGATCAAAAAATGTTTTATTCCAATTAGAAAGAATGAGTATTGCTTGTGCTCTTTAACAATTCAGGGGAGAAATGGATACCCTAACCAATACCCAAAACAATTCAAGAATTAGTTTGAAAAATCCGGATTAACATAACCTACTTTTAACATTCTAAACAATAAATAGTGTTGAACATAAAAAATCGAAATAAATTAAGCAGCAAACAGACAAATTGTTTCGTCGTCTTTAAAAGTGGTGCGTCTCTATTACAAAAATCTCAAAAGTCAAAATGTCACCCCATTAGACGAGTCAACAATTGTCTCGTTAAGCAAAAAAAGTGTCATGATTCACAACGTCAATAGTCCGCCGCATCTTCATCCCACCAGCACCCCCTTTTTCCTCAAAGCTCCTCGTGATCGGCGGCGTCGGCGGGATTTTCGCAGGCGGCCGGCGACTTCAGAACGAAGCGGTACTCGCACTTGGACGGCTCGCTGGCCTCCACCAGCTCCAACTCGGCGCCGCACTGCACGTCGACATGCGTGGAGCGCTCCGGCCCGTTCCAGCATCCCTGCCCCTTGTCGTACACTTGAGCGGTGAATTTGTTTTCATCCGCGCCTGCCCAACGACCCCAATAGCTGAAAATTCATGAAAATTAGTAAAAAAATCGGCTAAAAAATTCTTTGTTCACTTACCCCAAGTTCACCTCCGAATGGCCATTGCGGTCCTTTTGGATGGCACGGTCAAAGAGGCAAAGCCGATATACGTATTGCGTCGTCGATAACTCCGGGCATTGGCCTTTGAAAGACGCCCATGCGTGATCAGACCCATACTCGAACTGAAGCAAAGACTCGGAATTCCTACAAAAGCATAAGGTCATAAACGTGAAATTTCGACAAAATAAACCAAAAAATATATCGTCACAACATATTGTAATCGCAACGTATCGTTACCCAAATCGTTACTATATTGTAAAAAATGTAATATAAAAAACAGTCTAGTGCAATTTAAAATAACATAAGTCATGTATCTAGGATTTTGAAAGGGGACAACCAAAAAATTTGCGAATAACGGAGGGTATCAACAACGAGCAATATCAAAAAATTCCAATTGTTACCACCTACATATTTATTTTTAAAAAATTCTCAATGGGATCACCCCCCTCTAAATACACCACCATAGCTCTTTCTGACATTAATCATAATCACCAATTAAAAGCATACGTACCGAATGTTGTTCTCCAGCTCAGACACTTTCTTCAACATTTCCTCGTAAGCGCGTCTCGCCGCGTCCGCATCGTCGATTACGGCCTGCGTCACTTCGTCGTACGGTGGTCTGAGCACTTGATCCTCGGCTTCGTCCTCGTTCACATTTGACTCCTCGGGTTCATTGGTGCTGTCCTCCTCGTCCTCGGTTATCTCCTCTGATTGGCCTTCGGTTTGAGCTACCGGCGTGGTCGTGGCGGGATCTTCCGTCGATATGTCTGAAAAATAATACAAAAAATTGATACAATTGTAAAAAAAGTGTTACAACAAACGTTTTAACATTTAATTTAAAAAATTGATAAAAAAAAGTACAGCAAACGCAGAACCAAAACAATTATAATATTTAAAAAATACAGAAAATATTCAAGCATTATTAGCCCAAGAAATTGTAAAAATGAAACTTGTTAAAAAAAGTTACCCGTAACAGAAGGCAGAGGAGGCGGCACATCCGTACTAAGATTCTCCGTCTCGGACTTGGCCTTTTCCGTAAGAGTCTTCAAAAGCTTACGAACCTTACCACTTACCGCCCTGAACGCCTCAATGTCCAATTCGTTGCGCTCACCAAAGATCTCCTTAATAAATTCAAATGAATGAGTCAAAACTTAAGTGGATTCAGCAATCGATACAGACCGAATTTTTCCACGGAGTAAGCAAAAATTCCAACTTTTAAAAAACTCACATTTCTTCTAAATGAGCTTTCATTTTTTACTAACAATTCCACCAAAAAATCGTAAAATTTCGTCATAGAAGATAGCTACCAGCCTCCCCCCCCCCACTCAATCCGGATGATTGATGTAGATTAAATTTGAAAAAAAGAAACATAAGAAACATAAAGCGCTCGTCTCGAAAATATTACAATAATCGCATACCTTTATTGATTCGGCAGCGGCTTCGCCCTTCGATTTCAGCCAGTCGCCAAATTGTGCCAAATGAATTCTTAAAATACTCAAAATTTCTCTAAAAATGAAAGTCCTATTTCTCAATATTACAAACAAATAATAATTACAAGCAAATAATAATTACAAGCAGCATAACAAATAAAAATTACATTTTTAACGCTGGCTAAAATGTTTTAAAAAAATGAAATTATACAAGCAAAAAAACCAATTTCCCAGACCCCTTTATAAACAAATAAAACCAACGTAGTAGTATTTCCGCCGATTTGTTCAAACAATTCGTTGTCCAATTTAAGCTGATGTTCCTCTCGGATAGCTGAAATTATAAAAATTTATATTATTCACTTCGTTTTTAACAATTTGCTAATTACAAACCGTCATAAGCGCGCTCGTGTTTCTCCTTCGCCTCGCGTTCGCGATCTTCGGCCGCGTTCTTCTTCGCCTCCAAATCGTTTTTGAGCGCCTGCAAATTTTAATTAAAATACTTTTCAAAAATGGAAATTTCCAATTTCCTGTTTTCGAAAATTTATTTTTATCCAAATCTCACCAGAAAAACTTTTTGAGAAAAATTTATCTTATAATATAACAATGAAATTTTTAATTTTTTTTAATTCACTTGTAGATCTTCGACTTCGTTGCGGAACCTCTCCACGTCCGCCTTCTTCTCGTCGATGAGTTTAGCACCGGATTTGGCCAGTTCAACACGCTTCGAGTGGCCGGCCGCCTGGATTTGGCGGAGTTGTTTCGCCTCCTCGCGCGCCTTTTCGCCCTGCGCCTTGCAGATGTTGGGGCACTGAACGCCGCTGCTCCACTCGTCGCTGCCATCACAGCAGTCTGAAAATGCTATTCGTTTTTGCACGCTTGAAACAAAAGGAATTAACTCGAAACCTCTTTGACTCAATAAAAGCAAATACGACGTTCTGCCTTAAGCAGCCTTGGTAAAAAATCTCATTTTTATTCAAAAAGAGTGAAAAGCTTACCGCAAATAAAATCGTTCACATGACTCGGCCACAGAGTTCGCGGTCGAGAACCCACATTTTGGCAGTAAAAACGTCCATTTGAGCAGGCCGACGTACCTTAATTAATTAATAACTACAATAGATAGCAGTAATTTGAAAAAATCACCGCTAAGAATCAATTATCAACGCAAAAATATTTCATAAAATTTAATAAGAACCTGGCTCATCGCTACCATCCTTACAATCACAGTACTCGTCGTTCACTCGATCGTAGGGTATTTTCTTTGAGCCATCAAGACATTCAAATTCCGCCCTTTCTTCGTACAAAGCGGCAACTAAACAACGGCAACAGTGTTCCAATTCTTACAAAACACAAAAAATTACGAAACCCACTAGAATTTCCTTAAAAAACCCATAAAAAATTACTTATGTTAAAAAATTTGACACCTCTTTAATTTCCGCTGATCAAACTTTTACAATAATTCTTGAACACTTTTTGAGAATTTCAGGGCACTTTTGTAAGCTTTAAAAGTAGCTCAAAACTGGTTTAGTAATTTTTTCGAGAAAAAATATGGATCAGTGTGGAAACTAAAAAAGAACCAAAAATTGGGTGCTTTGAAGCACAACGAAAAAAAAGAAACAAAAAAAACCGAAAAAATCGATTTTTCGTGGGGGATTGTCGTCGCCGGCTTTTCTGCTACTTACGTTGTGGGGGGACGCCTAGGGGACGGTCGCTGTCGCCGAAAACAACGCTGAAATGAATCAACAAACAACAAATAGCGTAGAACGTCCAACTCATCACAGCAAATTACTGCTACTCGTCTGCAACAAAAATGTATGCTATGTTTTTTGGGAATTTTCTGCGCAGAATTTCCCGTAAATTCTCTTTTTATCGTCGTAAGCAATTCGCCAAAGGTGCACCATCACCAAACTTTCAAATTATCGTTTACATTTTCGTTCAAAAACGCGCCTTTTTTGGTTTGGCGTAATGCCCACAATTTTCGGGTCCAATTTTTTGTTGCAATTTTTCACCAACAACGAAAATTTCACGCTCGATTTTGCTCGATCACTTAAATTCCAATCCAATTGGCCTAGCGAAGTTGAGCGTTAGCTTTTGTAAAAAAATTGAGGATGAGTGAACCGCCGATGGATTCGTTCGAATGCGGAGAGAAGGACAATGTTTCGTAAGTGAGATTTTTTGCACCAAACGAATTCTTTTTATTCTATTTTTGGTTATTATCTTGATTAATTATGAATTTTTTAAAGAATTCTTTAACCGACTCTTTAAGCAAAAAATTCAGGAGTAAAGCTCAAAGTTCACATTTCTCCGTGAATTTTGAGCAGCTACGTGCAATTTATTGAGAAATATGTTGGAGGCTCTTCTAGGACCCACATCAACAATAACCGACGGAAAAATGTTGCCAGAAAGGGAGGTGTTGGTGGAAGAACGACGTCCGTCAAAAGCGCAAAATACGCGAAAACACGTCCAACGACTGCGGCGGTGAAAATGCAGCGGCCACACTCCGCCAACGGCGTCTACAACTCGCGAATCGGCCGCAAAAAACCGTCGACGACAATGGTGGACGTCACGGACGTGCCGTCGATATCGACAGCCTTTTCGTGGAATTTGCCTCGATCGCTGTCCTGTTTGCCGTCGATTCGCCGCAGACGAGACGGTCCACAGAATTGGAGCGGACTGCCGGTGGAAATTCTCATGAAAATCTTCAATTCAATGGTCGTCCCGTGCCGAAAACACCGCACCGATCTCAAGACCGAGCAGGACGAGCGAAATTGTGCGACCATTTTAGCAGCCAGAAGCGTTTGCAAATCCTGGAATCGTGTTATTTTGAGTTCAAATGCGTTGCTTAATTGCTTTACGCCCATTACGGTAAAATACTTGGGGTTTTCGGCGACGTTAAGGGCAAAATTGAAAATTTCAAAGCCAAAATTACCAAGAAACTATGTAGGAAGAAATTTTTTGGGTTATTGAATATTCTCCGAGCATTTTTTTATTTTACGCATTAATATTTTACAGTCAATTGTAATTTTTACGCGGTTTTTAATATTTCTATCATTGTAGTTTTTGTTGGCGAAATAAATTAATTTTATTTGATTTTTTATTATGTGCAATTGCTTTCGATTGATTTTTTGCGTTGCTCCAAAATGTGAATTTGGTTTTTGTAGGTGAATCGCTTCACGATTGGCTATGACACGAAGGTTCGCGCCTACGAATTCCGTTGGTGCAACTACAACGAGCGAAACTCTCGGAAGTTCACTTTGCCCTGCGATGAGATCCGTCAAATGTACTCCATGCAAATTCCCTTTTCGCGATTCGACATTTGCCGCATCGTATTTCAGGTGCTTTTTTCATTATCTAAAGGAGAATTAAATTATAATTATCTAAAGAAAATTATAATTTTCAGCTTAATTAAAAAAAAATTATGTCTGAAAATTGAGCACAACGACCATAAATTGTAAAAATTTTTACATGAAGTTCGAGAAAATTGTTTTATATTCTTTTTTTGTAGGACCTGAAACGCAACAGCTTGAACGACACGCTTGTCCGATTTATGTGCGCCCAGTTCGCGTACTGCCTGAATTTTCAGCCGAAGCACTTGATCATCAAGAACGCGTCGATGAGCGCGCTCAGCAATAAGGGCCTCCACGCGCTCATCGAGTTTTGCGCGAAAAGTCTGGAGACCTTTGAGGTTTTTAGTCATGGTTACAATTTTTACAAAACATAATTTTTGATTTGATTTTTACTTTTGCTGTTTATTTAATTAATTTATTTATTTTGCCATTTATGCATTTTTGCATCATTTATACTTGAAGAGCTGTTGTTTTTGACGTTCATTTTTAGGTTAATGATGTTTGTGGTCTTCGTCCCGACTCGATCACCGACACACATCTCTCCAAACTCAATATCGCAAAATTGCGGCGGTTCACAATTGAGAACGCCAGATTTAAGAATCACAGCAAGAAGCCCATCTCTTTACTTCAAATTAGCGACGAAACGTTGGAGAAATTTGCACGATGTGGGCACTTTCCGTCGTTGGTCCTGGAACGATGCAAAGTGACAGTGAACGGCGTCGTTCAGTATATGGAGGTGCGATTTTTTCGCACAAAATAGCTTACGCTTTTAGCGGAGTTTTTTAGTTGCAAATTATTATTTATAGTAAGAGCTTTTCCCGTTTTTATTAGAATATTGCCAACCGACCCTAACTCTCGCCATAATTGCGATTGTTTAGAAGTGGCTAATCAAGGACGTCGACACAGTCGACCAAATTTTGGTGGACGTCGGCTCGCATATGTTCACGTTGCGCGAATGTCCGGCCGTCTCCGACTTCACCTTTCGGCGCGAATGCCGACGCCGGAGTTTGGACTTCGAGGAGGACGAGAACCGCGCGCCAACAACCGAGACCGAGCAACGTTGCGCCAGTGACGCCGTTGACACAAAGTCGTTGTCTTCGCCGCCATGTTGTAGTCGGCGTGGGTCGACCGAGTCCGACATTATTTCCTATAATATTTTCCGCATGAAAAGTGAGAAGGTAGTTCTTATGTTTTTACGCACTTTGTTTATGTAATATAATATATTTTTATTCGTGAAATGTTTCTTTCGTGTTTATACGAATTTTTTTTAACTTATAAGAGCCGATGGAGTCCTTCAAACCCAAAAAAAGAATAATCTTAAAGAAATTTTCAGGAGTTTCTGGTCACATTGTCGTCGTCATGTGACGAAAACGATTACTGTAATAATGTCAATTACAAACTCGCCGATTAGACTGATTCAACAAAAAGCTTTTTTTTGTATATATCGACATTTTCTCAATATTTTTTATTTATTTTTTTTTTGAAAATATTGTCGAAAAATTAAAGATTCTTTTGTTTGGCAATCTTTTATGAATTTTTTTATTCATATTTCTATGTCCTGTATATTTTTGAGGAAGAGTTCGCCGAAAACTTAATATTTACTTTTCTCGGAGAACGTTTACATTTGCAGAATTTTCAAAAATTCATGAAATAAATGAACCTATACAAATATAAAAAAATTTTTTAATAACAATTCAAATATGTGGTAGCAAATTTTTTTAAATTAATATTCTTAATTCGCTAAAAGCTGCTAATTTTAGCGCACTTTTCTGCGAATTGCCTTTTGGGAATTTTAGTGAAAAATATTTTCTATTGTTCCGATGAGTTTTGATGTTCTTAGACTCGCCGCTTTGAATCTTGGCAAGGGCGGATATTTTGGCGAGCATTTCATAGATTAAGATTAATTTTGGATTCTGTTCTTTTTTGTTGTTGCTATTTGTGAAAGCATTTTGCATAGGAAACATTGCAAATGCAATAAATTTGCGATAAAGTGAATAAATTTAGAATAAACTCTTTAGGTTGGGAATGTCGTGTGAATTTTAGCGTTCGGCGCAAAGTAGTGATTTTTTTTTATAATTTTTCCAAAAATAGCCTTATTACATAAACAAAACGACATAAATAAATCTGGATGGCGAACGTGGCGAAGATGTTAATCTGTAAACCAAACACCAAAAATTCGATCAATTTCTCTTTTTATTTGTCCCGGCATTTGAGACATGTTAGCCGAGGGGGGGGGGATGTATTTCAATTGTTCCGGGTACATGGTCCTGAGGTTAATGGTCCGAAGCCAATTTTCAGGCAATGTTTCGGTGTGACTTCAACGCGAATACATATATTGTTTACCCTTTGCATATAAAAATAAACTTCTTAAAATCACTCGGAATTTTTTCGGCAAACAAAAAGTACAAATTAAGCAAATGAGTGTGAACAAGTCGGGTAAGGCGAGTAAGTAAGTGAAATGTGTGTCAAATACGCGGAGCCATACGGAAGTCTTATTAAAAAAAAGTTATGTGAATACGTGAGGCTTACGTCGATGGCCGCTGTCCCATCCATCTGTATAATTTTTGCGAAGGAGAAAAATATGCTGGCGTGATGTTTTTTGTTGTTGTTTTTTTGTGTGTATGACGATAAAGAGGAATGAAAGCAGGGCCTTTTCGTCGGCAGCAAAACAGAAAATTGATTACAAAAAGTGGTGAAGTAGGAAAAAATAAACAAGCTTGCCATAATTAGCTCCTCCCGCGTTACCCTCTCTCTTACTCTGCCAGCAACAAAGAACAAATTTTCGGCGAAGATTTTTTTGTAATTTTGGAAGAGGAGTCGGGTTCATACATATGTGTATTCAGTGGTGAAATTAATGATTTGACGAATACAGTGGCCTATCTAGCAAATTAAATTTTGGAATTTTATAATAATTTATTACGTCGTACAAACGAACGCGAGAAAAAAAACAACACTAACACTAATAGTTGGATAACATAAAATAAAGATAAGTAAACGGATCTTCACCGGCGACAAAAACGGCATTAGGCTCAATGCTTTTACATTAAATTATTTTTTTGGGGTTGGGGCAGATACAAAAATTTCAATTTTTATCTTTATTTTATTTAAAATTTTGTCATTTCCCGCCCTAAATACCATTGCCAATTATTGTGCAAAATATTCATTCCTAAACACACTTTTATTTTTACCTTTTAATTTATGCACATAATAAATATTTTAATAAAAATATCATTTCCTTATGTCTAATATCGAAAAAAAAATTCTTAATTACTTGTACTTTAATTTTTTAAAGAGGAATTTATAAGTTTTGCTATTCTTAAAAGTTGTTCTTTTAGCTTTTATCAATTTTTTAAATGGTCTACCTAATTAATTATCCAATATGTCTTGCATAAAAAAGTGACTTCTTTAGACAAAATGTCGATGTAAGCTGAAATTAGCAATCGAGATATTTTTCTTGTTTCAAGAGATAAAGGCTCACAAATTGCCGGGGGGATGCTGAATTTCAATAAATGTGTTGACACGTTTTGTCAACCTTGTAGGCGGCCTTTCGTCACGTGCTCTTTGACGGGCTTTTTTATTGTTTCGTTTTAGCGCTATTGACTGACTGACTGAGTTTTGAATTGAGTTCCTTGGCGGGCGGGGGAAAAAGTCCGCAAAAACACTCGTAAATTCGATTTTTGCCCATTCGTCACCACTCATTCGTCAACCACTCATCCATTCATTGCTAATGGTCCATTATGTT
The DNA here is from genome assembly GCA_009724625.1 of Deladenus siricidicola. Classification (NCBI taxonomy): domain Eukaryota; kingdom Metazoa; phylum Nematoda; class Chromadorea; order Rhabditida; family Sphaerulariidae; genus Deladenus; species Deladenus siricidicola. The sequence continues at coordinate 245,125 of SAUE01000026.1, forward strand.
ATAGAATTTTTTTTTCTTCTTTTGTTTCAAGTAACATTTTTATGATTTGTTTTGATGGAAAAATGTGATTTGTAATAACGAAAAATTATAATTTGAATTTGTTTCCATTTTACCTTGAAAATTTTATAAGAATCTTCTCGTCAGAGCGGGAAATGGCGAGAAAGAACGGTTAGATAGAATGTTATTAAATTTAGATAGAAGTGGGCAGATTCAATCAGTGATAGAGAGAGCAGACAATTAGAAAAAAGTGGACTTCCAATTTTTAATTTTTTTGTGGCGAAAGTCTCGTGGAGCGGAATTTTTATTTTTTCCTGAGAAACAATTCGAACCGACCCTCGACGTGACATTTTGGCGATTTTTCATCTTCAACGTAATTTGGAATTGCAGTTGAAAATTTGCGATTTTTTTATTCTTTTTTTGATTTGCAAATTTTCACTTTTTTTAATTACAAATATGTAAATTGCTAATTTATTTTAATTGCAAAGAAAATGTGCAAAATTCGTGTAAAACAAAATGTCAAATTTTCAAGACATTTTAATTTTTTCCTCTTACGTAAAAAGAATAATATAGACTATTTTTAGAGAATTCTTTTTTTATTTTTGGCGACCGTCCGCTAGTAGCGAATGGGAATTCCCTCCCCCTCTCCTCCTCTAAATTGGAAGGAAAACGAAGTTAGATGAAATTAAGCAAGGTATTTCTTTTGAGGCTATTTTTTAATGTAAAAAATAAAACTAATTTTTTAATCAATTTTCATGATTTGGACGGCGGCGGTGGACGGAACAGAA
>SAUE01000026.1:246149-257375 GCA_009724625.1 Deladenus siricidicola
GCAGATTTCTTCAATTTTTCAAATTGAATTTTCTAAAAAAGATAAAATAAATTCCGTGCTTTTTCGTAATTTAAAGAAGTCAAGTCAAGTTCACATCTTTCTTTTTCAACATTGTTTAGGCGATAAGATGAGAAGAAAGCGACGAAAAGTAAAGATTTAATAATATTTAATTGGCGATTAAAACTAAATTTGTATGGCAAAATGACAAATGCCTTCGACGAAAGCGATTCCTACGGCGAAATTTTGGCGCCGGTCGCCCGCTTCTCGCCACCACCGCCGTCATTGTTCGCCGCCGCGAGCGCTTCAGCAGCGTCGGGTAAGGGTCACAATTTTTTGTACATATTTGAGCTGTGGGCGAGGGGGGGGGTAAAGCTAGGAATGGGATTTCGTTTATTTACCGGAAATATTATAGAATTTTTGGTACAGTAAATTTGAATATAGTAAACAGTATCATTGAATACAATAAAAAATGATTTCAGTACAGTAAATTTTTGAATTATGGAAACAGCAGATTGAATGCGCTAAAAAGATTGAACACGATAGATTAAATACGGTGAAACTAGTAAATAGCCGTATAGATACAGTAAATAGTAATTTGAATGAAGTCAACAGTCTCTTGAATACAGAAAACAATGATTTGGATACAGTAACTAGCAGTGTCGATACAGTAAATATCAGTTTGAATGCATTAAATACATAGCTTTTGTCAGCCTCAAAACATTGTCTACTCAAGCCAACTTCAGACACTTCCTCGACTTCCGGCACGACGAACTGGAGCTCGCTGCCGTCGCCGCTAGTGCCGACGACGACGACGGGCGCACCCCGGCACGAGGACGTCGTGACGCACGAGGTACACGACGACTTTTGGCAAATGTTCTGTAGCGTGATTCCGCCCGAGACGCTGCGCATGGCGCTCGTGGCGGTGGCGGGAAGCGCGGTGGCGGGCGTCTCGTTGATCTTCAACGCGTTCCTCTTCTATGTGTTGGTGCGAAAGCGCCAGAACCGTAAGACGCATCTATTGTACCTCACTTTCATGGCGTTCATCGACGTCTTTCTGTCGGGTACTGTACATATTTTGCCATTCGCAACCAAAGCTCCAAAGTCCGGAATGCCATAAAATTGAATTTTTAACTTTAAATATATGTAAAAGTGAAGAAATTTCAAAAATAAAAGAGATTTAATCAATATTTTTCCTAGTGGTACATACACCAGGGGTGTGGAAATTTTCGATTTTCGGTGTTTTTTCCTTTGGATTTTCGAAAAAATGGCCATTTTTTCGAAAATATTCAAAATTTTGAAGAAAATTTTTATTCAATTCAAACTCAAATATAAGAAATTTTTTGAAGGAATACATACAAAAATTCAGAGAATTTTTTAAAGTTTTTTGAAAAATTTGGCTAATTTTTCGATTATCGACAAATTTCTTCTTTCGATTTTCGGCGATTTTTTCCTTTCGAATTTTGAAATTTTTGAATTTCGATTTTCGATTTGAAAGGTCCTTTCCAATTTTCGAAAACTCAAATTCATTTTCGATTCATCCCTGGTACATACATATCAGGGTTGGGCGGATTGGCGGGAGGGGGGTTGTTTGGCGGCGTTTTTGAACCTTTATTTATTTTTATATGACAAATAAAATGATAGTTGTGCATTCTTTTTGTTTTATGGGCATCATCACTGTGAGAACATACATACCAGGGGTGTTAGGAAAGTAATTTGAAATTCCGAAAATCGAAAATCGAAGACAAAACGTTTCCAGCCTCGTACATTTTGCTCTTTCCCGTGAACCTGTTCATGGACTTCTACGAAAGCGACTTTCTCTCCGGCATTTGGTGGAATCTGCTGCGGCCGATGTACGCGCTCTGCCACATCGCCATCACCGCCTCGGCGCTTCTGCTGACGGCCGCCACGTTTGAGAGGTTTTTTCTTCTATAAAAATCTCTAAAAAATAATTGAATTTTCTAAAAAAAAAGAATTGATATATTACGCAAAAAATAAATTTAAAATGTACATACACATGTATGCATGTATGTACTAAAAATAATGACAGTAACCAGAGAGGTTGCGCTGACCGTATTGTAAATATGTACTGTGTACTCGATAACTAACTGTATTCTTCTGTAGGAGTTACTTTAAACTTAAAATTAAACTTACTTTAAATTTAAAAAAAGGAGTACTTTAAACGATTATTGTAAGTAAGGATAGGTAAGATGTATAGGTAAGATGGATAGGTAAGATGTAAGATAGGTAAGTAAGGAGTGGTAGCGTTGATCAAAATTATTGTGGTGTACTGTAGCAATTGTGCATTTTATTTATTATTTTACTGTAAGCGTAATATACTACTCTGATCTAAACGATTATTGTAGTGCATTGTAGGTAGTGACAAAGTTATAAGCATTGTAAAGATGTACATACATGTAGTATTATAGGCTCAAATTAATTTCACAAAAGTTCAAGTTGAACTGGCTTCACTTTGAACTTGAAATTTTTTCGAGTTAAAACACTGGCTTATATGTAATCACTTTTTGTATATAAAATTTTTGAGTTTTCAGATATTTGACGATTTCCAAAATTCGGACACGATTTCCGACGAGTTTTCGGCTGGTAATTTCGTCGGCCGCGCTGTTTTTCGCGCTCGCCGCCAAAGGACCGATGTTTTTCGAGCTGAAGGCACGTCAACGGCCAATTAATAACATGAAAACTTTTTTCAAATTCATTTTATCAGTGGGGCCTCGACTGTCTTAGGTCTTAGTCAACTTTTTCTAAGCAAAAAATATTCAAAATATATGAAAATGAATTAGTAAATCTCCGAATAAAGCCCACCGTCTAAATGGCATTCGGTGGCTCCTTTAATAATGGCAGCCGAATTTTGGTGGTGTCTCGGGGACTGCTTTAAAAAGATCGCCACCGCCTCCATAGTCACCATCGTCAGGAGAGGAGAGGTGTCCGAAGACGGCAGGTGAACGGAAGGCAACAGCACTGGCCACAGCTTTGTAACTAGCTAAAAAAAAAGTTGGAAAAGTTTTGGCTAAATTTAAGAGATTTTTGATGAATTTTAAGAAAATTTTGACTAAATTTGAGAAATTTTTGACTAAATTTACGAAATTTTTGACTAAATTTAAGAAATTTGGAAGTAAACAAATGTGTGTTATTCTACTAATTTCGAGTAAATCTCAAAAGTTGAACTGATAACCGAGGTTGTGACTTGAATCTTTTTTTCTCTATGAATTATTTTTGGAATCATGACTAAAAAATGATTCATCACAGCTTCGCTGACAAATTTTCAAATGAAATTTTTTAAATGTTGAAAAATTCGAATAAAATTCTTGGACAATTTTTGAGAAATTTGAATTGAACCGAAAACATGCAATGTTTTCAGGTGGTGCCCAACGAGAACTGCACGGGCGTGACGGCGTTCGTGCCGCGCATTGAGCCGTGGACGGAGTGGGAGCCGTACAAGACCGTCTACAAATTCCTGTTTCGCTCCGTCGTCTCGACGTTTCTGCCCTTCTTTCTCAGCTTCTACTTCAACTTCCGCATCGTCGTCCGGCTGAATCGGCAGCACGCGGCGGCGCGACTTTTTCGCTTCGCCACCTCCGAGCATCGTGTGAGTAGTGAGTGGGACGTGGAGGGGCGGGGAGAGACGGCGNTAGCAGCTGTGACGCGATTTTGCTAATTGGCTGGCATTGGTCTGCGGGTCGTCGTCGGTGGGTAGGGGGTGGGGATACGCAAAGAATTACACAATTGAAAAAAGTTTATAAACTGAACTTTTTTCACAAAAAATTTTTTTATGTAGTTCTTGGCAACATGAACTGGAAAAAAAAATAAATAAATCAACGAGAACTTTTCCGACTAAAATACTAAGAGCACAATTAAATAATTCAGCTATTGATTGCGTCCAAAAATACGGCTCTTAGCTCGTTTCAGCAGCCAAATTCTTTTAGGTTCGGAATCACCGCCTCAAAAGTACCTACTAAATGGATCACACTTGTCAGGCAAAAATCGATCAAAAAAAATTGGCCGAGAACGTTTTTTTTCGGAATTGTGAAAAAGTTTCGCTCCCCGATAACTTTTTTTGTCTTCTTGAACCGAGTTCCAATCATTGTAAGGATTAGATGATTGAGTGAAGGGGGGGGCAAATGGACTGCCGGCTCACATACATTTGGGGCTGGGGCGCTAAATGTTTTTGGGCACAAAAGTAATGGAAAACTTGCCGAGCCCCGCATTCCACGTAGTCGTCATCGTCGCCGTTCTCGACGTTTTTGCAATTCTAGTTGTGCCGAAAAGCCGTTCAGGACACGTTCACCAGGGGTGGCAGGAAAATAAAATTTCATTCAGGGAAAATGGAAAGAACTTTTATTTTCCGCGTTTGGAAAACGGAAAATTTTAGGCCAAAAAACCGGAAAATAGGAAAACGGAAAATGGAAACGGAAAATACAGATTTTTTTCAAATATATTTTTTTTCAATTTTTTTCCAAATACAGAAAATACAGATTTTTTATAACAAAATTCAAAGTTTTGGTACATTTTCGTAAAATGGAAAATTTTTGGGCAAAAAAAGCTGAAAATCGGAAAATTTTGCCACCCCTGATGTTCACTCTTTGAAATTTTCGTCCTAAAAATTGATTTTTACGTTATATGTACATATTTGTTATTATTTTCAGAAAAATATTCGCTCCGCGACGCGAATGTTGGTGCTTGTGGCGTGTTGTTACATCGCCTGCAATTTTCTCAACGTTTTGGTCACCGCGTGGGAGATGATGGACATGGTAACAATTTTTTCTCTTTACTTACTCTTATCATATGTTACCGTAGCACACATATGTGCATATTACACTTATTAACTAATTGGGATTACAGTGCATATTTAAGAAAAGTAGAAAAAATTTACCGTATACAACATACCGCGTATACCGTATACCTATCGTGTATCGTAATGTATACGCACACGTAACATATCATATACCATGTCGAACACATACCGTATTTACTACATACCGTAAGCATTTACCCGCGTTATACATATGCATTTATATTTATACCGTATTACATCGTACATACATATAGGAAATGTTGATGACCGAACACTTTCGACCGTACTACACCTACTCGACGGATCTCGTCTCGCTGCTTACGGTATTCGCGTGTGTGGTGCGCCTGCCCATCTACTACGCATGCAACGCGCGCATTCGGCGCGAAGTCAACCGCCGGCTATTCCTCGCGCTTCGCCTACTCAGCTGCCTTTTGCCGGCCGCCGGCGGCAAATTCAACGCGCATAAGTTCTCGCGCGACAACACCAGTCTCGCCACAATGAGGTGCGTATGTATAACGGGTGTGTGTGCATGTGTGTGTGTATCGTGTGTGCGTGTGTGTACCAGGTTTGGGCGGAGGTAAACATTTTCAATTCGGAATTCGCAAGGCCAAAAATGGCCGGAATTCCGCATTTCGAAATTTGGAATCGGAAGTAACTAAAAAAAATCCAATTTTTTGTAATTTCTGTCATGCTTTCATAAGATGCTTTGCAATTTTTAGGCATAAATTGTTTATAATATAAAGCAAGTAGAGAAAGCAAGCCATAGATGGTATAGAAGACAAACAAATAAATGTGGAATAATCAATTTCATAGAAGTTGCGGATTATGATGCAAGTAAAGCAATTTTTTGAAATTGTCAAGCCCCGTTTACTAGTCCAACAACTTCCGAATTCCGGCTCGGAATAGCCCAAATTTCGGAATACGGAATTCATATTTAATTCCGAATTGAAAGAAATGCGAGCACAGCGGGCATGAACAAAAAATTTAAATTTTGCTTACATTTCCTCTCAAAAAATCACTTATAGATGAGTTTGAATTGAACAAAAAAACCACACCCCTGTTATGCACACCGTATTTGTGAGGAATAATAATTTCTTAGATGAAAATTTTATATATTTTTGAACGAAATACCACCAGTTGCTATATTTCCATCTGAATTTTACAGGTATTTGAATACGGGTAACGGTTTTATCGTCTACAGTAACACCAGCGGCGGTAGTCCCAGCAGTTACCGTAGCGATGCCGGCGGCGGCGGCGGCTGCAGCGGTAGCCGAAAGAGCAAAGGCAAAAGTCCGAAAACAAAACGCACAAAAGCCGCGGCCGCCGCCGCCAACAGCCATGACGACAGTAACAACAACAATAATAACAACTACAGTATCAACAACAACAAAAATGGTGGCGTCGGCGGCGTGGGGCGCGCGGACGCAAACGGCGCGCCACTGCCGCCCGCCACCGACGCGGCGGCCGCCGCCGCTACCGCCGCCGCCGCTGACGAGGGGGAGGAGCATCCGGAGGCGAAAATGCTGGTGGTCGGCACCGGCTTCGACAAGGTCGTCCTGCAGCTGGCGATTCGCAGTTGGCGCACAAATTCGCGCCGTTGAGTGACAATTTGACGAATTGAAGAATTTGACAAATTGACGAATTGACAATTGAACGATTGGCGATTGACATTTGGACAATTGTCAGAGTCGGAGGCGATTGGCGGCGAGAGAGAGACAGACGCAGAGAGATAGAGACAAAGACAGAGAGACAGAGAGAGGCACACAGAGAGAGAAAGCGAGAAAGAGAGAGAGAAAGAGACAAAGAGAGAAAAGTTGAACAATTGTCAGAAGAAGAAAAATGACAATTCCGCAATTTACTGCCATTTCCAAATTTTCAAAATTGTCTTACTTTTTTTACGGAATTTATACAGAAAAATAAAAAATTTTACATTACTGTATTCTTCAATTTGTATGCTTTTAAGAGAAAATAATTTGCAATTTTACGCTTTATTTTGATATATATTTTTTTGTTTTTTAAAAAGAAATTTATTTTTTAAATTAATATTTAATAATTTATTCTTAATATTTACTTTAATTTTCTTCCGCAAATGCGAAATGGGAACAGGACAACTTGACGCCAGAAGATGAATGTGACCGTACATCACAAATTTGTATAAAAAATTGAAAAACACTTTTTAGCAACAAAAAAAAGTATGGTTAAAAAACTGAAAAAAAAAGTTTTTTGACAAAATTTTTTTTCTTAAAAAAAATGTTTTTTCTTAAAAGAACGGATTCTTAACCTCAATGCAATTTGCATCCTTGCAAATATAAAACCTTGCATCCTCAATGCAAAATTTGCAATTTGCAGCAATTGAATGACGAAATTTGCATCCCTTTTTCCATTCCCAATACAGTGTACACACTTTCCCAATACAGTACACACAATACAATATATGTGTGGTGCATCGCCCTTTTTATTAAGCGGTACCACTGTAACTCCCACTTTAATCCGTAATATATTGACACAATGCAATCCACAGTATATCTTTATTATCATGAATCCAAATCCGGACTGATCCTACGATCCGAGTTCCCCTTTTGAAAGGCCCCCGGCTTGTCTCTTGTCTGAGCTAGTACGGTAGCATGTTGCCAGCTAAGCCAGAGCGGCTTAGCTGCCAACCGACCGGCTGCTTTGCTCTTCTCCTGACCGACTGACCGATCGAACCGGATCAGCTAACGTGGCTTTTCCCAAGAGAAACGCCCATTACATACATAAACGTGTTTGCGACTTACGTGTGCAAACACACATACATATACACACCATCCAAAGCCACTCACTACATATGTGCCAAATCTTCGTATAAACACGCTCAACTACCGTACCTTACTTTTCCACCTTTTTTTGATGAAGGAGTGAAGAGAAATACGGTAGAGTTTGGAAAGTCTCCACTCAGTCTTCACTCAAATTATTTCAAATTACCGTACCCTGTTGTTGTACAGCCTCTGAACTGAAGAAATACTGTAATTTTTGTTTGTTTTATCTCTACGCAAATGTAATTTTAATTATTTATTTTATTTTTTGTAGATTTTGCGAATTTTTTTTTTCAATGAATTTTGCAATTTTTAATCTTTTATTTCTCTTCGCTCTCGTCGGCGCCGGACGGCAAAATGCAGGTTTGTTACTACGGTGAATCGAATGTGTGTGTACCGTAGCCGTAACACGTACATATGTATAAACGAGACAATTATTGAGCACGGTAGCTTTAAAGAGTACTGTAATGAGAATTAGAAAATGAGAACGGTAGCTTATAACGTAACGCGATCGTATTGGGCGCACATCGTATACCGTAGGAATACCGTAACCTGAATGAGTATTCTAGTCAGATTATGGTTTTTTATTTTCAAACTTCAAAATTTGTTGTAAAAATTTTCCAAAAAATTACAATTACAGTATTGTTAATTACCGTAAATTTCTCAATTTGCAGCTTCGGAAAACCCGGAAAATTTCTTCGGCAAATTCGATGACGCGGTCGACGGCGGCGACCGGAGCGCGGACGTCGGCGCGCGACTCGAAGCGCTGGCCGCGCACGTGAGCGCGTTCGTCGACGCCGCTTTTTCCGCTATGCGTGGCGGCGGCGACGGCGGCTCGGCCGCGGTGAATGTGTCTTCAAATGTGTGTAAATTTTATGACATTTGCATAAATATTTATGTATAATAAGTGAAAATTTTGCTACAGTCGCTGTCGGAGAAATTGCGCGCTTCTTCGCGGCGCTGGATGCAAGATGTGCTTTACGCGAATGTGCAGCGCGTCACACCGTCGATTTCCGCGGTTGTTGAGGGCGTTGTGGGAGTGCGCGACGACCTCGACAAATACGATGAGGTAGGTACGGTAGCTAGCCTTGTCTGATGACATTACTTATTACTTACAAGTACATATATGTACGCATGGGTATGTTACTATAGCTCAAAAAGTTACTGTATCTTACAACAAAAATTACTGTAGCTTGCATAAAAGTTGCTGTAGCTTACAAAAAAGTTACTATAGTTTACAAAAAGCTTACTGTAGTTTACAAAAAAAAATTCTGCAGCTTACAAAAAAAAATTACTGTAGCTTTTTTAAAGGTTTTTTTGCAGATAGTAACGCTCGGCATAGAAAATCTGAGGAATGCTACCGTACAATTCTTCGGCCCCGGAGCGGACAAGACGCCAAAAAAACACATGGCGACGAACTTTTCAGCGCATTGTAACGGCACAAATGGCCATTTGCGCTTACTCACAGTATGTAAAACTATTTAAAATATTTATTAAATAATTTAGAAATAATTTTAACAAAATTTGCAAAATTTGATTCAAAAAGTGTTGAATTTTGAGGAGAAAAAGTGAAGGAAAGATACGGTGGAATTTAGGCGCCCGGACATTTGCGGATCGTTATAAAAAAATTCGTTTTTCCAAAGGTATTCGAAAAAATATTCAAAAAACTGTTATCGGAATCAGCATATGCGTAATTACGAATTACGAAATTGCGGGGTTTTTAGCCTCGTAATTACGAATTACGAACTACGAGAAAGTGCTCGTAATTACGGGTTTTTGGTGTACGGTTTTTGAGAAAAAATTTCATTCAAAAATTTGATAAAAAAGGCAATTTTCGAATAATTTTTATCAAAAATTTTGTTTAACGACGTCTTCTTTCTTTATATTTATATTTTTTATACTTTTTAGTGTATCACATCAAAGAAAAAATAAAAAAAAATTTGAAAAAAATTTTTTGATGATAAATTACGAAAATAATTCCTCGTAATTACACACATCAATGCTTTTTTTCCATTTTTCATACTTAAAATTTGATCATTGTTTAGATTGTGCCAAACTTTAAGAACACACAGATATGGCTCACTTTACTTTAAGGCTAAGGATCAGGCTCCGCATAGCCCCGAGTATTGCCTACTCGCCTAAGGCTTAGACTTAAGCTAAGTCTAAGGCTACGAGACTTTGAGGAGTTTTTTTTTCGAAAAATAAATTTTTAACAACAATCCGCAAATGTCCAATTTTTATGGTGGTCCGCAAATCTCCTAACACCGGTATGATTTAGTATATCTACCGTTTCATCGTGTGCCACTCGCCTCTTGATTTGTATGAGGATTATGGTGATGCCGCTGACGTTGACGATGACGATTTTGTGGCCGCAATTTTGCATTTTCTGCGCACTACACTGGACGAAAGAGTGCGACGCCAGACGACGATAGAAAGCAGCCAGAGTGCGCTACGGTGGGATGGGTTTGAGGTGGCGCAAAATGATAGGAAAATGATAAAAAAAATTAATTTTAATTAAATAATTTAAAAAAATAATTTTATAAAAAAATTATTTTTAAAAAATAAAAAATATTTCCTTCCAGAAATAATCGTTCTTTTGCGAAAAGAAAGCAAAACGCTAGCGCGTGACGCTATGCGGCGAACGGAAGCGAATTTCGCCAACGGTAGCCTTTTTTGTGGAGAATACTGTCAGATGATATTCTCTCTTGTCTCTCTTTCTCTGTCTTTCATTTTCTCTCCCTCACACATCTCAATACCCTCTCTCTCTCTCACTCTCTCTATTTCTATCTGTCTCTCATTCACTATCTTTGTATAACTCTTGTTTCTCTCTTTCATGTTCCTGTCAGCCTCTATACACTGCTCCAATAAAGTATAACCGCACCTAAACTTTTTTTAATAACTCCTGAAAAAAGTGTCCGTTTTGTCTCAAATTTTAGCCAAACATGTGTTTTGGGAGTAAAAACAAGGTCCTAAAAGCGTTTTTCATTTTGTTGAAATTTGACGTAAAAAACGTGAAAATACTGTACGTTTGTCGACTTTTTACCTCCCACAAAGTATAACCGCACTTTAGTTTTTAGTGGTTTATGAGTTAATGTAAATTGTTTTTGTTATTTGTTTTGTTTTAACTTAATTAAATAGACTAATTTAAGGTGCTTTTAAGTAATGGCTAAGGGTTCTAAGCTTTCCGATTTCGAGAAAGGCCAAATTGTTACGTTACATGGCCAAGGATGGAGTTTCCGTCGAATTGCAAGTGAAATAGGCCGTTCTGACCGCGTTGTGCGCAATTATTTGTCGAATCCAGAGCGTACGGTTCAAAGAAGGCTAGCGGCAGGCCAAAGGTTCTCTCTACTCAAACAAATCGACTCATAATCCGGGCCGCCTCGAACTCAACAATCTCTACTTCTCAGATCAAGCGTGATTTAAACCTCATCTGCTGTACCTAGATTGGTTAGAAAGGCAATCCACGGTAATGAGCACATTGTGCGAGCGAAAATGGTACAATGTCCAAAGCTGACCGAAGTTCACAAGGTCGCCCGACAAGCTTTCGCCGTGGAAAAGCTTACACAACAAATTGACTGGTGCAAAGTAATTATCTTACTTATTAGTTTACTGTAATTTTACACT